>VWZO01006721.1:47886-249545 GCA_013396975.1 Bucco capensis | reverse complement strand
AACAGAGATTCCCTTGCAGCTGAGACCATGATGCTGCAGGCTGTCCACCTGCATGCAGACCATTGAGGTTAATGGTGGTGTAGATAGCCACCTGCAGCCCAGGGAGAAGTAGGAAGGAGGTTATGATTCTGTGGAGGGATTATGCTGGAGTGGGTTTCTGGCAGGACCTGTGAATCCATGGGGGGAGAAACTCACACTGGAGCAGGTTTACTGGCAAGACTTGTGACCCTGTGGGGGACCCATGCTGGAGCAGCCTGTTCCTGAAGGACTGCATATCATGGAAGGAACAGTTTGGGGAGAACAGCCTGTGGGAAGGACTCACATTGGAGAAGCTCATGGAGGACTGTCTCCTGTGGGAGGAACCCTATGCTGGAGCAAGGGAAGAGTGTGAGACGAGGTGTGGTAAATTTAGTGCAAACCCCATTCCCTGTTCCTGGTGCTGAGGAGGCAGAGAATATCCAGAATGAATTTGATCCTGGGAAGGAGAAGGGAGTGGGAGGAAGATTTAGTTTTATTTCTCATTATTCTGCTCTGGTTTGTTTGGGAATACATTGATTTTCTCCAAGTTAAGTCTATTTTGCTGGCGATAGTAATTGGTGAAAGATCTTTCTCTGCCCCTGTCTCAACCAATGAATCTTCCATTTTATTTTCCCCCGCCTGTGCCCAGTTGAGGAGGGGGAGTGATAGAGCCCAGCAACAACCCTCCACAGTGCTGTACAAATCTCAGCAAAATGCCCAATTAAGGTTATAAGTTGTGTTAAATAAAGTAGTGCAGTACCCAACTAAACGAATTGATTTATTCATTTACAAGTTTTAAAAACGTAGTTTATTTTTGGATATTTATTAGGAGTAACCAGAGAAAATTTTCTCAGATGGAGTGTAGCAAGTTTCTGTCAAGTTCTGAGGAAGTAAATGCCAGAAGAATCATTAAGGAATCTGACCTGTTTTGAAACAGCTGCAAAACATGTTTCCACATCTTTTAAAGGGCAGAGCATTTATATGAAGAATTTGAAAGTTTCTGTATTCCTATGATTCCAGCAAGTAAGATAATCTCATAAAATGCTACTTCTGCTGGGTTTCAACTTGTAGAGGTTTTATTATTGAGTGTGTACAAGTTAATTTAGCAGATATATTTTCAGAACTTACACAGTGACTGCAGAGGGCAGTACAGTACTTGCAAGTTACTTTTGAATTCCTTTGTGTTTGATACCCATATTTCCTATTTGGAGGAAAAACTTGGTTTGTTTAGTAATTCACTTCCACAAAAATGGTAGGAATTAAGTTATCTTTCTACCTGTGATGTTCTGTGAAACAGCTGGTCAACAAAGCACATCTCTTTTATTGTCTGCCTTGTTCAGCAGAGAAAGAGAAAACTAGGGGCACCTGTATCGCAGTTATCTAAACTAGGGCACAGGTAAAATATACAATGGCTCAGGGCAAAGAGTACCTCAGCACAGAAGGATGTTTCAGCAAGGTGCTGTGATGATCTCCTGTCGATACAGAAAAGAAGGAAATGGATATATACAGTGTTGCTGCAGAAACTTATTCTGATGAACACTGTCTGTGACATGGGTTAATTACCTGAACAGTAGTCAAAGTATTAATGTTTTCCCTTTCCAAAAGATATATGTTAAGGGTTTGTATTTTCTCTACTGTGGAAAGGTAACAATGGTCTCTTGTCCTATGGATTCAAGTCTTTTTCAGTAGCTATTTTTTTTTTAAACTCTTGCCTGTTGCTCTTTTCCAACTGGAATCCAAAGATGGCATAAAATGTTGCATGTAGAACTGGGAATTTGTTGCATTTCTATACAGCTTCGTTGGTGAATTTTAAATATACTTGCACTGGGAAGGGCATGACAGGCTATCTGAATAGAGCTTCTCATTTCAAGTGGTAATCCTTCTGTTCTCTGTTTTCAGTGCAAACAACTACTGAATTGGAAAGCCCACGTTCAAGTCCTGTGTGTGTATTCCTACAAGAATGCCCCCATCACTAAACCAGTAAGTAGCACCTGTAACTGCTGAGGTGAAGCTGCTCTTTACTGTATAGCAGGCAAAGCAATTTTAACTGAATTCCAGCCTGTTCACTAGGAGTCAGGTGCTTTTGCTTTCTGTGTGAAGCTTGTTCTGGTGAGTGGCTGTCAAGTGTGCTATCAGCTCGCTTAGGATGAAGGTATAATTAGTAGGTTGTTACTGGATTTGGTATGGCATAGGTTTCAAACTGCATGCCATGGTTGAGATTAAAGTGCCTGAGCATGTGAAGATGATCTGTAGCTTTTTCCTTTATTTTATGTTTAGGAATTAAATACTTCTGGTTCCTCTGACTTCTGAATGACCTCAAGAGTAAAGATACTTGAAAAGTAAAGGTTCTGTCTTGTTGCCCTTGTTAATTCTCCTGAAAAGGCAACTACATAATTACTTTAAAATCTTATGTATTTCTGTTCAGAAGCCAGTGACACATGTTCCTCCTGCAGTTCCAAAAAAAGCCACATGCAATTTTTATGCTTGGTTAAACACAGAAGTGGTTTTAATTGCTACTTTTTTTTTTTAACCCAGAAAGGGTCAAAATCTATTTCTACCTCATTTTCAGAGTATCATTTTCCATTTGATTGCAATTCTTCATGTCACTTCTAATAATAATTTCCTGATAAATATCTAAGTGCTTATATATATAAAAGCAAATATTATTTGGGAGCTGCTTTATGCTGATGACACTGCCCTTGTTGCCCATACAGAAGTAGCTCTGCAGCATTTAACGTCCTGCTTTGCAGCCACTGCTAAGCTTTTTGGGCTGGAAGTTAGCTTAAAGAAGACAGAAGTTTTATATCAACCTGCACCTCAGGAAGTTTTCCATCATCCTCATATTATCATTGGCAATTCAGAGCTTAAATCAGTCCAGCAGTTTAATTACCTAGGCAGCCTCATCTCCTCGGATGGTAAGATTGACAGAGATAGACAATAGATTAGCAAAGGCATAGAGNAACCGCTCTTGTCTGTCCCACATTGGCCTTTTCAGCCATCAGCGCGCTTGTAAAAAACGTGGGTAGAGCCCTCCCCGGATCTTTGTTCGCGAAGCCTAGCCATGATATTATTCTGTGAATCTTTGATGTTCATTGTGCAGAGAAGAACAGATGCTCATACAAGATCTCCTTAAAATAGGGCAGTGGCTTCTTTTATTAGCTGCAAAGTTATAATTGAGTCATTACTGCTGATAGGCTGTTTTCTTCTTCATAGGGCTTGATTCTTTTCTTTGGGTTATATGCTGAAGTCAAACTGTATTCCTCAGGTGATCATAGACATTAGATTAGTGCTGGCAGTCTGAGAAGCTTTCCTATGAGGCAATGTGAATTGGAAAGCTGTGTGACTGTCATCCTTCTGCAGGGGGCTGATAGGAAATGCATATGGTGCTTTGAAGAGACTCATTTCTGGAGATCTAGTAGTGGCTTTTGCTGTTATTGAAGTCAGTGGGAGTTTTGCTACTGAATTCAGTAGAAGCAAGATTTAGGTCCTTTGTCATTTCATTATCTTTTTTCAACACAGACCAGGTTATGTGCTGGAAGACATACTGCTTTGAGTCCTGACTTAGAATGGAGAGTTTCTGTGGTTAAGGCCAAGTGTGAGTTCGCATCCTGAGGTGTGAATTCTGTATTTTACATCGTGCGAGCTCAGAAAATCACTGTGAGTTACAGTAGACATTTACCTATATCTGTGCAGTGGCAGCAATGTTGATGAGGACCAGCAAAATTTGAAGGGGGTAAAAAATTTTATATCACCTGGTAATCTGAGTGCTAAATCTGTGTTATAAACAAAGCTTTTGTTCAGACTATGTTATTACAGTAACATGGTGAAGATTTTTCTCAGGAGAAGTGCAGGAAATTGAAGTTGATAGTTTCTGAGATACTGCAATGTCATGTCTTTGTGATTTCCTTTACTGAAGGTATTTCTCTGGTTTTGGGCACTGTGTGACTGACAATTAAGAGCAGATACCATGATTAGTGCTTTCTGGGTGCGGTACCTCCAAATTTATACCAACATCAATGAAAATTTTAATTCCTTAACTGTCAATACCCTCAGAGCATGGTGGTTTTTTGGTTGCTATTTATGAGGCCAAAGCTTAGCATTTCGGCAAGGAGTGTGAGGCAGTTGTGCATCTCTCAAATATGTGCAGAGTTCAACCAGTGTCAGCCTGGGTACTTGGTGCTGGTGCTCAAAGCTGTTCATTTCCTACAAGTCTGCTAGATCACAACTGCAGATTTCAGAGGCTGTGGTGTGATACTTGCTAGGGTGAGATGAAAAGTGTTGTGTACAGGGCACCAGATATTCCGAATGGGAGGGTAAAAATGACATAGATCTATGCCAGGATGGTTAAAAAGGAGAAGGCCTCTCTATTACTGAGCTCAAATGAATTTCTTATATACTTTTTTCTTGAATAGGAAAAGTACAGACAGAGAGAACACAAACACTCCTGCAAGGCCAATCAAACTAAACATACCCAGAAAAATACATTCTTCTCTTTTTTTTCAGCCTTGACAAATTCCATTTCCAGAACATCCAAGCTTCAAAACACTCCTCTTCTTAAAACCTCTAGTCAAAATAAATTCTGTCCAATATGCTACACATATCAATCTCTAACCTTCAAGCAACTTACACAAAACCTTCTTTCAACATTTCACAAAAAACCTTCCTTCAACATTTGACTACAAAAAGCAGTGGTGATCCTTGCTAGTGTGTTATGGCTATGCTCAGATGGGCCTGTTTTGGACCTATGTAGGGTAAGCTTGGCTTCTGTAATCTGTTTTTGTCAACTGTCAGAGAAATCTGAATGTTTGGATGGAATAGTGACTTGTCTTTAAAAGGTCTAACTATGCATAATTGTGCATTTTGGTACTATTCTCAACAACTAAACCTGTTTCAGTAGTTGTGTTAAAGATACCCAAATTTGTTCCTCAGAGCTGTGTACATCCATATTAGACTCAATAAATATGAAATTTTACTCAAAAATCCATTTTTATATTTCAGTCCTGTCAGAAAATCCATGCTACTGAATATCACTTTAAAAAAAATACAGCTTTTCAGACCATGTTTTTTCAACAATGTCCAAGCTACTTGTCCTTTATTACGCTATTTTGACTGTGTGAGATGTGTGATAATTGACTTGAGGATAGCAGTATGCTCATAAACAGTATGTTTATATCTTGTGAGTTCATAATGTAGTTGCATTTTTTATTTGAAATAATACTCAAAGCCTAATGGGGAAGCAAGCCTATGAAGTTCACTCTGTGATGATTTCCAAAAAAGAGAAATCCATCCAGACAGGCTGGATCGCTGGGCCAAGGCCAGTGCCATGAAGTTCACTAAGGCCAAATGCTGGGTGCTGCACCTTGGCCATAACAACCCCCAGCAGTGCTCTAGGCTTGGGGAGGAGTGGCTGGAGAGCTGCCAGGCAGAGAGGGACCTAGGGGTGCTGATTGACAACTGAACAGGAGCCAGCAGTGTGCCCAGGTGGCCAAGAAGGCCAAAGGCATCTTGGCCTGGATCAGGAACAGTGCTGTCAGCAGGGGCAGGGAGGTGATCATGCCCCTTTACTCAGCTTTGGTGAGGCCTCACCTCAAGTACTGCATCCAGTTTTGGGCCCCTCACTACAAGAGGGACATGGAGGTGCTGGAGAGGGTACAGAGACAGGCTACCGAGCTGGTAAAGGGCTTAGAACGTGAGCCTTATGAGGAAAGACTGAGGGAGCTGGGCCTGTTTAGCCTGGAAAAGAGAAGGTTGAGGGGAGACCTCATGGCTCTCTATAACTACCTGAAGGGAGGTTGTAGAGAGGCAGGGACTGGTCTGTTCTCCCTAGTGGAGAGTGATAGGACAAGGGGAAATGGATGGAAATAGTGCCAGGGGAGGTTCAGGCTAGACATTAGGAGGAATTTCTTTGCTGCAAGGGTTGTGAGCCATTGGAACAGGCTGCCCAGGGAGGGGGTTGAGTCACCATCCCTGGAGGTGTTTAAGAGACAGGTAGATGTTGCATTGGGGGACATCATTTAGCAAGTTGATAGGGCTAGGAGAAAGGCTGGACTCCATGATCTTCAAGGTCTCTTCCAGCTGTAACTGTTTTATGATTCTATGATCTCTATCGTTGTTATTTCCTGTAATAGCCTTGGATCAAGCATTGTCGCTGGAAAGAATTTCTGTAAGTTCAAATACTCTTTCACTGTAATTTGGGTGTCTAGGATCAGTCTCCACTGCTGCAGAGAACTGTCTCATTTTGCTTTTCCAGAGATGCAGAACTTCCTGTAAACAACCTTATTCTAGGAACAAACATGTTCACTTTAAATTTTTTTCTTCTTTGTCTTCTTTTTTACTATTTTGGATAAGGTTTCTTCTTTCATTTACTCACTGACTTTTTTCTGTCTATGAGAAGCATGACAAAAACAAGAAAAAAATTTACATCAGCAATCAAAAGACTATATTTAGGTGAAGTAAACACGAGTACCTATGAAGCATCTTTGAGATGTCTCCCTGTACTTTACATTAGTAACTTTGCAATATCACTAGATTTTTGATGCAAAAAATTTCCATTCTATTTTACATATAAATAAGTTTTCCAGAGAAAATGTACTGTGAATTTAGATAGAATAGATTCTATTAGTCTGTGTTTTTCTTGCAAAATATTTATATAACCATTGTAAACAGTCCTGTTTGCCTATATTTGAAACTTACTTCCCTCTTCGATATTTTAATGAAAACTGCTCCTTTAGCTGTCATTGTTAAAAAGTGTTCAAAGCATCCATAATAACCTATAAATTTAGTTACGTTCCTTTGTCAAAATATGAAAAAAATATGTTCCTATAAAAACCTGCATCTTAAAGGTGCTCTAAGTATGTAAAACTTATGAGCTATAACATTTTAGTTTTAGCTGTCTGGAGTGAGACTGAGAAGGACTCTTTGATTCTTAGAGTTAATATATGCAGAGTAAGATGCTTGGAAGTTAAAAAGACCTAATGTTCCATGCCTTGAGCAAGGATTGCTTAACTGAATGATGTGGAAATTCAGTCATGATAAGGCTATAAATCATGCATCTCTTCAGGCTTTAGTAACCCTTCTCAGAACTGGAAGAGGTCATGATCATCTGCTTCAGACTCCCTATTTAAAGATCTTCTACTTGAAGGAGAAAGCAACTTTCCCTCTTCTTTTTCACTGTCCAAAGCAGCACGACATGTTTTCTAAAGAACAGCTGCTGGGAATGTATACCCTTTACACAAGCCTAGGTGGAGCTTGGAAGGGCAAGGACCTGAATTCAACTCCCTTCAGGCTAAGACTCAGATCATATTCCTTGCATTGTGAATAAGGGAGTGGGTCTGTCTGAAGGGACTTGAGTAACTACAAAATTCTACTGTCCTGTTCAAAGAAATTCAAATCTATTCAGAATGAATTGGAATACAGAATGATAGTCTTAATTAAAGTAACTTAGTTGCCAACTATGGCATTGTAGTGTGAATCTAAAATACTTCCCTGAGGACAAATGATCAAATTCCAGAAGACAGCAGTTTTCAATCTTAAGTCAAGTTTTCCTTGCCCCTTTTTCATGTTAATGTAAGTCTGTATTGACACAGAACTGTCTTCCAGGGAAAAGAGTGAGATATGTCTCTTTTGGAAGCATCTGTTGACTGTAGACTATATTATGTAATTTTATGGGGAATACTGAAGTAAAATCCTTTTCACCTCTTTGATTAGAATCAATGAAATAGAAATAACAATAGTCTGATTTCAGTTTAGTTTCTTCATGGTCCAGATAATGATTGGTTTGAGGACAAGTCTTGTACAACCAAATTAAGATACACCAGAAAACAAAAGGATTCCTTGCACCCGGAGTGTAAGAGAATGTTAAGGTAGAATTCCCATGAGTTCACTGAGTAGAGACTGACCAGCAAAAGGTTGTATGCCATTGCAGATGCAATGTCATTTAGTGACTGCTTCAAGCTTTTAATCATTAAAAAGAAACAACTCTAGGTTTGAAATTCAAAACTTTTTGGTTCTCTGCAAGTTAGAGGCTGGCATTCTGTATTGGTTTTGGCTGGAACAGAGTTTTTTTCATAGTAGCTTTCATGGTGCTATGTTCTGGATCTGTGCTGAAAGCACTGTTGAAAATAGAGGGTTGTGCAGTGTTTACACAGAGCTGGGAGGGGACACAGCCAGGACAGCTGACCCCAACTGACCAAAGGGATATTCCATACCATATGACACTGTGCTCAGCAATAAAAGTTGGGGGAAGGAGGAGGAAAGGGGCAGACATTTGGAGTTATGACATTCCTCTTTCCAAACAACTGTTGCTTGTGGTGGAGCCCTGCTTTCCTGAGGATGGCTGAGCACCTGCCTGCCGTTGGGAAGTGGTGGGTGAATTCCTTGTTTAGCTTTGCTTATGTGCAGAGCTTTTGTTTTATCTACAGAACTGTTTTCAACTCCACCCACAGTTTTTTGCACTTTTGCCCTTCCTAATCTCTCCCCCATACCACTATGGAGGAGTGGGTGAGCAGCTGTGTATTGCTCAGCTGTTACCAAGGTTAAACCACAACACATTCCTAGTGTCAAATTCATTCTTGAGGGAAAGTTATTTAATTTGAAACAGATACTGTATTTTCAATGACAGGTTGTAGATGGACTAATACAAACAAAGCACATTCTCATGTCATTAGAGTCTGACTAGAAAGAGTAGCTTGTTTGGGGCTTTTCCAATATATTTTGTTAAGTTAGTCATGGTGCATACCAAGATATCAGTAGATTACATGAGTTTACGTTCTTTTGGGATTAAATGTTTGGTTATTCAATCAAATTGCACCTATTTGAAGAATCGTTTTCTGAACCCAGTCTCAGTATTAAGATGACTCTTCATCCCTCACATCTACATGTACTATGAAATATTTTAAACTATGTGGTCATATTTAATTCCTAAAGATAGCCCTTGCCACTCTTTACTCCACTTTTGTACATGTGGATTCAGTCTTCCTTTACCTTGAGATGGACAATACAAAGTCACTGAGAGAATTTGTGTAAAGATGCTAGAATAACTCTTGCATCATTTACTTCATGAAATCTTAAAACTGAGTACTTTTAACTTTCAAATTTCAAAGAATATGCATTCTTAGTGTGATATTTAAAGTATAAAGGTAATTACTGAGATTACCATGCAGAAGAGAAGACGAGAAAAAGATAAATATAATATTCAGAAAACGTTATTCTAATCTGAAGCTTGCCTGGTTATGAAACACTTTCCATGTTTCCAAAAGGCTGAGCTGCATGAAGAGAAAACAATTTAAAACAATTATTTTCTGGAAGCTAACTACCATATGGTTTTCTGTCAGCAGCAACTGTTTACTGCTGGTAGATAGGCTGATAATGTTCTCACAAACGTTGATGGATGTTGTTCCATCAATACAGATGCACAATAAATGCATCAGTGCACAAATACAGATGGATGTTGTTAAGCATAGTCATAATGTTTGGGAATGGAGAAAGAATGGAGACACGCAGTCTTAATGTGGACAGAGGCATTTAATAAGTCATTTAAGTTCTCTCACTTTGTGGCCATAAGATAATTATCAACAATACAGTGTAACAGCAGGGGGTTTTAATTAGAAACTGATATTGTGTATGGAAAAGGATTTTTGTCATTGTATTGGTTTGGTTATATGCAAGTGACAATTTTCTGGAGGATTAATGCCCTACAAAAAAGAGGCTTGGTGAAGTTGTGGTTGCTCCCTCCCTGGAAGTGTTTAAGGCCAGTGGGGCTTTGAGCAACCTGGTCTAGTCCCTTCCAACCCAAGCCGTTCTATGATTCATTCTACAAACCTCATGTTGAAGAAATTTGTACCATGATGCCATTCTGGAATTGCAGTGGCTTCCTTAGCCATTCTCTGTGCAGAAAAAGGCCTCTGGAGACCTCCTTCTCTCACTCTGATCTTGAGCTGGTAAAAAATTTGGATATTGTAACATGTATAAAATGAGTGTGCCATGATTGTGGTTCCTAAGCTTTAGAATATAGAGAGAAATTATTTAATTTAAATTCAGATCACAATCTTCAGTTATGAAATGAAAAAAATGAGTAGTGAAGACATTTTCTTTCTAAAAGGAAATTAACTTTCTCTAATACTGCAATATTTGATTTCACTGTAACTGACACCTGTTGTAACTCTTATATGTTAGGTAAGCCAAAAATCAGATGATATTACAGCAAAATACACTGTACTTAAAATTACATGGAAAACACATGTAAATGACACTTTTTTGGCATTTTAATATAAAAATTATGTAGAGATCAGCCCAATGTAATAAAGTATTTCATGTTAGAAGAATTACATTTTGGGGGATAGAAGTCATCCCTGATTTCTGAAAACTAGTTCTTAACACACAGTATTGGGAATCTCATTATTTGCTATGCACTATGAAGAGTTTTCAGCATGCTTATTTATTTGAACGCGTTTTTTCAGGAAAATCTCATGGCTTATGTGTTTGAATCCCTGGCTTTATTTGTCTAATCTGTGAACTGTTTTGAAGTACTATGCCTGTAGCCACCTTTATGTCTACTTTTCCTCGAATAGATACATCTTAGACATTGTTTTCATGGCAACCTCTGCACAATCTTATTTGGCTGTAGAAATACAAACCCTTTCTGGCTTTCCATTATAAAGTTGACTGTCATGCTACAAATACCTTTATAATCCTCTCTGACTATACTTTGTCATTCTCCTTTCTAGATTTTATAAACACCTCAAACAAGGCCTCTTAAAACTGCAGTAAGATGCCCATACACAGTGTAAGATTTACTGTAATTAGATGCAATGTTACAGAGTCCTAAGTTTTAAAGGACAGTTCAATATTTTCCTTCTTCAGGAACATTACAACACAATTCTGCCTCAAAGTGCCTGGATTTATCACCAATCCATCTGTAAGCCAAATTCTACTGGTCACTGCTTTCAAGAAGTAGACTGCCTTTGAGCAGACATTGCTTATGTCTACAGTAGCAAGTGGTTTGTAAAGACACTTTGCTGATTCTGAGGACCTGACATTCATGCTTTGTTTTTAAGGGGTGGGGGACTACTTTGGAGTAGTTTTAATCTAGTCCTGTTGATGGAATGTCTGCCAGTCTTTCCTTTCAATTTTTTGCTATATTCAATTATTCCATGTGAAATTTTGACAGATGAACTGCTAGTAGCTTTTCTGTAGTCCACAGGGAAGAGGTTCGTGTGTTGTTTTTCTGTTGTAATTACCCTTTACTCCCTTGTCTGAAACACTTGATCTAGCAGCTGGTGAAAACAGAATAATTTTGTTAGTGAAGCTTCTGTATATGAAGATTTTTGTGACAGTCCTCTAACCCTTGTTCTGTGCTATGATGAATCTAAAGGCAGGCTCATTTCTTACTTCATTTTGACTTAACTGTTTCAAGATTTACTTCTTAACAGCCTGGTGGAGGTTCTGATTGCTTCATCATAACCATAAAGCATTCCAACTAAATTCTACCTGTTTACTGCTGTGTTTGGAAGAGAGCATATTCTCGAGAAACTTTTTTCTAGTTAATGTGTTCCATCTTTTGGGATGTTATTTGGCTGGGAATTCTGGAACAAGAGCAAGAAAGAACTTGCTACTCTTAGCCAATGAAAATGTATTTTCACAGAAAATTGGCATTAAAATTATGGAAATAATTTATTCTCATGGAGATGCTTTATAACATTTTCTATGCATTATGCAGGAGACTATTTAAAGGAATTTCTTTGCTGTTTTTCTTTGAGACTCTCTTCCCAGACAAACTGTTCAACAGCTGTCATACAGTTCTAAGTATCTGTATTTATTCAGCATAGTAATGTACCAATATTGATGCCTCGAGCATGCATTCACCTGCAGTGTGATTACTTCTATCAGGTTATAGAAGGTAAGAAAACTTTGTGGTTCTCTAGGGATTCTAATCCAGAAGATAAACTGAAATAGAGATGTAAAATGTAGGCAGTGTGTTCTGTGATGTGGAACAGGCCTAGTATAGTAGTTAGTGAGATTCTGTGAAGACACAGAAGCCTAAGACAAGGGCACAGATGTTAGAATCCAAGTTTACTGTGGTCTTTGGTGAGTTGGCTTGTAGAGAGCAATATGTAGCAAACTTGGTTAAGTTCCTGTGAGGGAAATAATTGTATTAATCTGTAAATAATGTAAACATTTCTAACAAATGGGTTTGTTCTTTTTATAAAATGCCCTCTCCCCCAAAACCCAGGCTTTAAGTGTTCAGAGAAGTATGAAATTAAAGACAACACCTTAATGAAATGTTGCAGGTTTACTTCTATTTATTAACAGTGGTGATTTCCAAGTCCTCATTTATATGGATAACCCTTACTATCCAGAGGAACTGCACTGCCATCAATTTATCCTAGTAATTGAAATTTCTTTTAAGACTGATTGTGCCCTTAGATGCATTCTTAAGGCTATGTTAGTATGGTTTTGCTGTTGGGTCTAGATGTCACCTAGGCTCAGCAACGACCCTGTAATATAAATAAATAATACAAGAAATGAGGAAGGATTACTTCTAGAGATTGCAAAGAAAAAGCCCTAACACACTAAAATATTATTTTTCTGTATAATTACTTTCCATGGACTTCAGGTTTATTATAAGAACATGCCTTTAATTTTATGACAATCAAGACGGTAAATAAAATTTGTTCAGCAGTGCATTAACTCAGATTGTATTGGCCAAGCATTTGCTTGAATGGTTATGCTTGTAATTGCTCTTAAACAGGAAACAAAGCAAGCTTTAGCCCATCAGAAGGTGAGGAGCAGTTGAATTATGAACTGCTACTTCCTTCCAAACTGTGAATTCCTGCACCAGTAAGTTACTAGAATGTCTTACATACTAACCACGAATTGCAAGTTTATTCAGAAAATGAGATATACCTGCAGACTTCCAGTTTTTTTTTGTGACCACTAGCATTGTGAAGGTCAACTTTGTATTCTGATACGGACTAATGTTGCTCAGAAAGTGTGGTATGCTCCCAGACTGCTTCTGAAGTTTAGGCACCATACAGGTGACTGGCGACTAGTCTAATGGTAACAGTAAGCAGAAGGCTGGGTAAAGAAAAGATATCCTGACTTTAGTTATAATGCATGGAGAACACCCTTCATTTTCTTGGCAGTTTATTTGCAGTACATGACTAAATCAGAAATAAGCCTTAATGTATTTATTATGCAAATATTATAGAAATGTATAGAGAAACCTCTGCTGTAATACTACAGTCTCAGGTGTCCCAAAGTGAAAGCAGAATGAGACTAAAATCTTATGAAGTATTTAATGCGTTTTCTCTAACTACCCATAGAATCATAGAATGTTTTGGGTTGGAATGGACCTTTAAAGGTCATCTAGTCCAACCCCCTTGCAATGTCCCCCAAGCAGGGACATCTTCAGCTAGATCAGGTTTCTCAGAGCCCTGTCCAACCTGAATGAAGAAAGATGAACAGTTACTGTGATCAGGCCAGTCCCAGGGAGCGACAGACATTTATTTCAGGTAGGAGCAGTAGGCAAGCATGAGTATTAATCAAGCTTTACATCTGAGTTTAATGCAGTTTGATTGTAAAGAAATAATAATCAACTCTAATGCTGATTAGCTAAATTAGAACACACAAATCTGAATTTTTAATGAGCCTTTGCAGAAGAGAAGTGATGAGACTGGGAAACAGTACTTTCAAAGTGCCTATTATGGCAAGAACCAATACCTTTATTAGATGTGTGTGTGTATATATATAGATTTATAAAGTGTTTTTATGAGATAGCAGCATGCAGATGTTCACAAGAGATAAAATGTGCTGTCTCTCTATTCTCATACTGCTCTTTTGGAAGCAGATAGAGCCAGGTATGGATGCCAAGAAG
This sequence comes from Bucco capensis, assembly GCA_013396975.1. Taxonomy (NCBI): domain Eukaryota; kingdom Metazoa; phylum Chordata; class Aves; order Piciformes; family Bucconidae; genus Bucco; species Bucco capensis. The sequence goes on along the minus strand of VWZO01006721.1, from coordinate 235,654 downwards.
AAAAATGTTGTGTAGTTATATGAAAATCCATAAATAAAAAATTGCATAGCCTTAATGACTTTCATAGGCATTAAAAGTGATCATTATATGTCCTGAAGAATAAAAATTTTATTAGTTCAAGTAAGTACAGACCATGCTGTTCTGCACACCCATTTCATAACATTTAAACCTTACCTTTTACTTCATGGTTTTATAAATCACTGTGGCAATTTCTACAGTGTTAGCTTAGGCTTTAGCATTGCTGGCAGATTCATCTCACTTGTGATAGACATGTTTGGTCCTTATTAAATGACTAAAAATGAGCCTAAACCCCAACTTTCAGCTGTAAATTTCACTTATGAATGCGACTTCAGTCTTTATAAATATGAGGTGTAATGAAATAGACCAACTGCAAAAGCCAAGGAAGATCTGTGTTTTCCTCTGAAGTGTTGTATGACAGAACAAGAAAATAACTGTTTTTTCTTCCTATGCAAATTCACCTTGACTTACAACCACATGTTTAATTCCAGATATTTCATAACTGGAGCTGGAAAGTGATCCTAGAAGTAGGCAGGAAATATAGGGGAGAGACTTATGAGATGAAAGAGAAAACTAAACCAGCTTTAATGAAAACAGTGATCTTGATTTCTGTAGGTGCAAGTATAAGCAAAAGTTTTTCTGCACACCAGTCCTTAGTAGTAACTATAAAGACTGAGTGTTAGCACTTCTAGAAGTAAACAGTGTCTGCAAAAACATGACACTAACTGCAGAAAGAGCTGTTACTGAAAAGAGACTGAGCAGAAAAGTAAAATCTAGCTCAGACTAAGACAGATTCACTGGGCATGGAAAATTTCCAAAGGTAAATGCAGAAAATTTAAAAGGATGATGTAAAAAATATTATAAAACAAGTTGTAGGAAATAGCTTTTTTCTAGAAAAGCTATTAGATGGGAGATGAAGTGGCTCTGTAATTAAAATATATCCACAAGTCAATGATTTTTCATCATAATATTAATTCTGCTTAATTTTCTTATTTTGATGTAGTGTGTATGAAATGTCCTTATTACCTTCTGATTTTGTTTGTAGCTTACGTGTCTAAAAAGGTAAAAATAGTGAACCAATCCAATGAGGTTGGGCAGATTTTAATCTAAAAGCAGATCGTTAAGGATTTATTTATTTTTCTGCCTGTTTGTTACCTGATTCAGAGACACTTCTGTGGTAGAAACGCAGCAGTGATCATCTGTAATGCATTGAAGATAAAACTACAAAAAACTACTAAGCAGATAAAAACCTAAGTAGATAAAACTACTTGTTACTGCTAGGGAGCCTGCTAGTGTGTTCTTCTGTGTGGAATAGGAAAGTATTACTTTGGCAGGGAGACAAATGAAGTGCAGAGGGTAAACAAGTAGCTGGGAAGAGTGCTATATGGCACTCTACCTCATCTACAAGCTTTTTACTTCCTTTTGCTCTGCGAGTCAGTGTGTTGGATTTCTTTGGTCTTTCATCTTGTGTACTTCCAGATGTCTGTGAAAGTAATGTAGGCTTCAAAAGAATTCTCTGAGTCTTGATGTTCCCTGTACTACTTTAATCAAATACTATGGGAAAATAATGTACTTGTTACAACAAAATCTTAACAGTTGTTTTTTTTTTACTGGATGCCAGTGAAGTTTCTGCTTCAAAGCCTATGAAACTTTTGCACTTGCCTGAGGTTGGTCAGCTTAATTGAACTCATTAGTTTAAAGATTCAGTATGTTGCACCAGCTGCTAAGGTGAAAGAGATCAACTTTTATAAATTGTTCTTAACTTTCATTCCCAATTTACTGAGACCAAAAACTTTTAGTTGCAATGGGAAGGAGTTGTCTTTCTGGTTAGGTGTCTATCTACTTAGTTGTGCCTCAGAGCACCTAGTGATGTGCCCAAATCTCTACACAGGCAGATGTATTTAGGTAGTAGATGAGTTGAAGCTTTCTTAAAAACATGGAAAAGTCTAAATCTCTAATTCTTTGGGGATATTTAGTGCTTCTCTAAGCTGGTTTGTGATTTGATCCTTATGTTTTTATCATGTTCTTTTAGTTGCATTGTAATTGCAAGGTGTTCTGCTACATAATGTCCTCTAATGATGATTTCTTTGGCTTTTGTTTAGTTGTGAAATGATGCCCTGGCCTAAATGGTGAACACTAGCAATCACAAGGGAATAGTTGAGGCTGAATAAGTGCTTTCTCTGATGCTCATTAGATAGAGAAGTATGTCCCAGACATACAGGTGTTAACTAATAACTCTTGGTGTATAAGGGAAGTGAGTGATTGCTGCACTTCTATTCCTTGTAATGGTGTGTGTGCATTTTGTAAGATACCTGCCTAAGAATAATTTTCAGTGATACTTTTGTTGGAGAGCTTTTTCCTTTTGTGCCTGTGATTCATCATTTCAGTACCTGAGTTGCTGAAAGAATGTGCATTATACTGTTCAGCTTCCCTAAGTTTCACATTTAGATGAAGATAGCTTTCTGCTTTGTCTTGGGTGATACAATGGTTTCCATTACATGTACTTATGCCATTTACAGGCTGTGCGAGCACGGGTCTGTGACTGTGGTGCTGTGCAAGGGTTCCACACATTGCATGTGGCACTTGTAAAATGAAATAGTAGATGTGTGGGTTTCTAGCCTTGGTAGTTTTGTGCCCCCCCCCCCAGTGTCATCCTGTAAGACTTGTATTTTAGGGGTACGTTTTGCCCTCTTCTGAGGGGCAGTGTGTAGGCACGGTGGCAGGGCTACGCGATGGCCAGACCAGGCCTGCCAGCCCTATGGCCTAGCAACAAGGGGCATGTGTATGTGGCATTTTGTGTTCTAAGTGTCGTTTTTTATTGTAGGTGACATTTTGTATTCTATGTGGGATTTTGTATCGTACATGGCATTTTGTATCCACAGAATCTCAGAATGTTTAGGGATTGTGAGGGATGTCTGCAGATGATCTACTGCAACCTCCCTAAAAGGGACACCCAGTGAAGGCAAGTAGCATTCCTAGGTGCTGTATCTGGCTGGCCAGAATTTAGAGCACCATTTTGTATGCCCCAAAGCAGTCACTATATAATGTGCCCTCGACCAGGCACCATTTTGTGTGCCCCAGGCCAGGCATCATTTTGTGCATCCTACACCAGCCGCCATTTTGTGTGCCTGTAGACCAGGAGATGGGACCTGAACCTGGCTGATGGGCCTGTTTTCAAGAATATGGTTCATACTTACCCAAATAATACTGTCATTAGATTTGCATTTAAAAAAATTGTAGTACACAGTAGAGATTTGATAGAACTCAGCTAGAGACAGGCATTTTTCATTGGATGGAGTAGATCAATACATCTCAGTATTATAAAGCTGTTTTGCAAATTATAACATGTCAGTACTATAAATTTGTCAGGAAAGCATGGATAGTTTTGCTGATATTATAAATGGAGGAATTTTAACCAGCATTTTAGGAATGCTGGGAGTGGTGATGGATCCAGCGTCTAGGGACCTGACTGTGCCCATGCAGAGCTTTTTCTCTCCATATGCATGCATGTCAGTGCCTCCTGTTAGGCAGACAGTATTGTCCTGTGGTTAGGACAAGCCTTTCACTCCCTACTTTTCTGCCACCCATCTGTACTCAAACCCAGGGAAATACCCAGAAATATTCCTTTATCCTGACTGCACTTTCATGACACAATAAAATAAACAAAACCAAAACAAACCGAACCCAGGCAGTAGCCACAGAAAAGTTAAAAACAAACTGTTTTGGCCACCAGACCCATACAGGGCACAGGTACCACCCATGGCCCCAGCCCAGCCAGAGCCCCCAAACCCACTAATCAGCCTAGCCTTAGCCTCCACCCACCAAATTACCACACAACTTCCCTTGGACTGCTCACGTACAAGACTTCATACAAAACTACCCCACATGCCTCCCCACCAGTCCGAAGATCCCCACAACTTGCCCGACACCCTACCATTCCCTGGGCCCCACAATGCAGGCCCGCCAGGCGGGCAAGCCAGCTGGGCAGGCAAGCCCACGAACCCCCATGAGGCAAGCGCACTGGGCGGGCATGCCCGGGCATGTCCCATGTCCTGGGACTCCACACCACAGGCAGGCGTCTCACCTAAAAAAAAAATCCCTTGCGCAGGCTCAAGGGTGCTATCTGCTATCCTCTTTTTATCTGCGCGCTTGGAAAGGGCGCTGATGAGGAGCGTGGATGGAGCCCTCCCTGGATCTTCGTTCGCAAAGCCTAGCCATGACTTCCTACAACATATAACTCACATCATAGATAGTTTCTTTTCCCCAAGGTGAAATATCCTTGAGGTACATGCTGGGTCCCTACATCCTTCTGCATTACCCAACAAGTACCATTTTGGGCTCAAAATTACTTCTGTTTTAGAAATACTCTTATCTGTTAAGAAATACAAGTGTTCAAAGGTGTCAAGCAAGGCTTTTGTTTTTGGCTAAAGATGATTAAAATATTTTTTGGAGGGAAGGGATTTTCTTCTTACTAAGACTTTTGATGACTTAGCTCAAAGGGGACTGGAATAAAAACCTCAAAGGTTTTTGACTAGCTTTTCCCCACCTACTTACATTTCTCTTCTGACTTTCTCATACTCCTTGTTTGAAATAACAGGTTTCCCCACTGTTAAAATTACTGATTTTCTTAATGGCCTCAAAGTATTGCTTTAAAAATAATTCTGCCTTTCAGAAGCTCATCCTTTCTTTCTCAGAAAAGCCAACAACATTAATCTTAATGCATAATCTGAGCACTGGGTTTCAGTGGGTATTTAATTGTTAAATCAATTTCTCCTGCTGTCTCTAAAAAGATGTACTTCATTTTCATGAAGCTTTCATGGCTATCTGATAAGACAAATGGAAAAGACTCTCACATCCTTCAAATAGGAGAACTTTTCCAGTTTGTGCCATTAGATGAATTGTGTCTCTGTGTTTCTTACACTGATAATAGTGGTTTTATCATATGTAGTAAGTCTTTTTTTCTTATGAAACTAAATGTTCCAGTTATATAATGGTCATTCAGCCAAGTCACCTTTTAGGATTTAGTATATGTTTAAAGAAAACTTCTCAGTCAACCCTATTCTCTAGAACAAATGGTTCCTTAAATCCATTTTCTGACACATGCATCTGAAACCTGTTCCACAGAGATTAAAGTATTTATGTTATGCATTTCCAGGCTATAGCCAAGTCACTGAGGTAATAGCTTTCTTTCTGTGCATTTGCCTCATTTGCAAAGTATCTCCGTGGGCAAAAAGCAGATTGATCTGAAATGTTTTGTTTTTCATCTCTATTTCGTATTTTCACAACTTACAGCACTTTAAGATCTAGGATGTGCAGTATTGAATATCTTTGGCAAGACACTGAACTACTTTGCAAGCATCTCCATTGACTTTGTGAGGACTCAGAGCTTCTCAGTACTTCAGAGAATGGAGCTTTTATGTAGTGTGAAAAGATCTTCCTTGGTGTGAACTAAATTACTCAGAAGAGAAAGAGTGTATTATGGTTGTTTCAGCCCTTGGTTTCACTAGTGAGGAAGGGCTAGTGAGTTTCAACTGTAATGGTGAGGATTTCTGTTTACGTTCAACTGTACTAAGTCCACATCACTCAACTCACTAGGCTGCCCTCTCATGTCAGCTGTGATATCAGGTGTACTTTGAGAAGTTTTGTATCTTCTTAGTATCAGTGACAGCCCAAACTCAACACACTGTAGACCAATTGCAGAATAATGCCTCTTAGTAGCTTTTAAAGTAGGTAGAAAAGCAGATCTCTTGCTTGTTAATACATTCAACTTTTTGAATTATTTTACCTATTTAAGTGATTTTGCCTGTTACAGGTTCTTGCTTTCACGCAGTTAACAAGTAGAGTTTGTGTTTTTGAAGTGTTAGGACTGTGGCTGTGTAGCCTCACAACTAAGATTTCCATGTGTGCTGCTAACACTAATGCTTACTGAAGGACAAATATCAGATAGTTGTAGAACAAAAGTCGGTTGAGAAAGATCAAAAAATGTCTGTCAAAAAGAAAAGTGCATTAAAAGCTACTAGTTCCAAGGGACTTGGGCAAAGGCAAAATTGATCTAGGAGAAACCAAAGACTGCTGAGCAAACTGCAACTTCTGTTGGCTGCGCTCTGTGTCTACAAGTAAGGATTTGATTCCACACTTAATGTGCATCATACTTTCCAAATGTCACAGGGTTTTGAGAGCAGATCCTGGCTGATAGATTTCCAATAATTCTCACATTTCTCTACAGTAAACACTCACTGCTGCACATCAGGAAAGGCTTTTCCTCTTACATCCACTGAATTAAATCATTTGAATAGCTTAGCAGAAATACCTAAACTCTCATTAATGATTAGATGCTAGCAGTGCTTTCTTCTTCCACCTCTTTCAAAAAATCTTGTCATTTATAGCTCTATAATTTTAACAAATTCTCAATTTCTATATAAATGGGTGCATTAGGAGCAAAACTAAGAAAAAAAATGCTTTATGTTTTTTTCTTTTGACCTGAATGAATAAAATGAAACTCTAGAATGAAAATATCTGAATAGATTTTGCTCAGATATATCAGAGTGACCTCTGCAAAATTTAATTAACTTTATTGCATGTGAATGAAAGGAACACAATATTTGGTCCCAGATATTCTCTCACTCCCCCTTACAAGGGGAAGAGAGACATAATACTTTTCCACCAGGAAACATTTTGAAAGCCTTTTCTAATCAAATTCACTAGTGTTATTATCAAACCTATTTTCACCTGCCAGTCATTTCCCATGTTATGTTTAAATTGTAAGGTCATTGAAGCAGCAGTTTTTGTTTTCTGTAGCATGAGGTTTTCAGCACAGTGGGTCTTGCTCAATGGCAAGTACTTTGGCAGTATTATGTTACTTATGCAAGAGAAATAAGTACAGTGCTTGTATATTATGATTATAAAATACTAATTATTTTGTCTTACTACTATCTATGAGATATGACACATCTATTCCCCATCACTGTTTTCAGTGCCATGTTTACCCAGTGCCTGCTGCAGGCACTCAGTTTGATATATAAATAGAAGTATCTCTATTAAGCATTTTTGAGGTTCCTATTGCTTTTTCACATTAGAAGGATACAGACATGTTAGTACTTTGATAGTATAAATCTATAGGTGACCTGGAGTGGTAATAAAAAAAAAAATAAATCTTTATTGGCATTTGTAGGAAAGCAAGTTGAAAGAAATTACCTTTGTTCCTGATATATGTCTTCTCCACCCCCGATATTTTCAGTAAAAGCTTTTCTGGTGTGTTCATTGGGGAGAATGCTGAACCTTAAAAATGTACTTGTAAAGATTTCTATAGCTTGAAGTATATTTTCTCTCAGAGTAAGCAAGATTAATACCCTTTTTCCCCCCCTACCCTTTTCCCACTTTTTCTTCCTTTGGTTCTCAGGTCTTTGAAATAAAATGAATAATCAGATATTTCTTACAGTCTTATTTAAAAGCATTTAGCCCTTCAGGAGAAACAATACAGATACATAACTATAATGATCAGCTGCTTTTTTTCTACTTTGAATCTGTGTTACAGAGTAATGTTTGGTTTTTTCCTTGTTAAATACCAAAGCATTTTCTGCAATTCTCATCTTTAAGATAATGCAGAAATGAAGTTATCCTCTTCCCACCTACAAAGTTTGAGACAATTCTCCTCACAAAGCAGGAGGAAGAGTTGAACTGATTACTGTTTCTCAGCTGTAGTAGCCTAACTGTAGCACACTCTTTTTACAGAGTTCACAGTAAGTCAGAGGAGCCTTTGGAGGAGGAGCCTAGAAGAGGAAGATGAGTTGGAATTTACATATATGGGCAGATATATTTAATCAATTGTTGAAAGACAGAAAACTTCAGATACTTGCAAGGGATTGAATTTCATCAGTTTCTTACACTGCAGTAGTATGATTTTGTGAAGCACTCAGCCAAGCTGTGGAAGGAAAAGATAAAGTACATGCTTGATTATTCATGTCATGGTAAAGTCCGACCCTGTGCATCAGTAACTTGTCATAACAAGTTACATATGCTGATTTAATTTGTGTGCACAGTCCTGGGTTTTTAACAGCTGAGCATCAGCTGGATGCTTTTACAAGTGTCAGCTGCTCTCAGGATAGTTATGTACTTGTTTGGGGACTGTCTGGTTCATAAGAGCTGATGAAAAGATAGCAGATGAAGTTTCCTGTTAGAGGACAATCTGTATTGCATCAGAAAAAAAGAGAAAAGGCATTGTACAAACTGGGAGAATGGTTTGGGAATTGGTAGCATTACTACGGCTGAGAGTAGCAGCTAGAGTAGTGTGATTGTTGGGTCTCTGCCAGGGAGACACAAGTAACTCCAGCTGAGGTTCAGCCATGGTGCAAAGTCTGGCTTCCCACCTCCTGATTTAGCACTGCAGCATGTCAGAATTCTGAGCAGTATGCGAGGATTACTACCTTTGGTGTTCCCCAGTGCCAGTCTACATATCTCCAGAGGCACTGCTTTCCAAAATTCCAAATTTATGGCTGGCATGCAGAAGATACCTTCTTATTCCAATGTATTCATTATTCTGTTTTTCTCTACCCTCACCTTCAGGCAGGAGCTGTGGGTCTTGCAGGGTTGACAGCCCTGATATGTACTCTGCCTCTTCAGCAAAGTTAATTTAGTGTTTGACCTTAATTCCTAGTAGCTCTGGCAGTGATTGGAAAGACAGAAGTAAGGTAAACAGTGCTTTTCCAATTAAAACATCAAGGCCTGCCCTAATATATCCAGACACACATGGTGGCCTGTGTTAAGAGGAATTTAATTTTGTTTCTGTTTTCAATTACCCCAACAGCCAAGGGCTTCTGGGTGTTTTGGTACATGACCTACAAGCTCCTTTATCACATCCTCAGGGGCCTCAAAAGAATTACAGCCCTTCTGCAGTTATTAGTCCCCAAGCCAAATTTATTCTGGAGAATATGAACATGCACTTTGGGCTGAAGATCATATTACATTTATTAGGAAAGTGATGACCTAGATCCCTTCAAAGCTGTACATCAAAATGATATGATTAGCACATTTATTGTATCAACCTCTGACACACCTCCATGGGTTACTGTTGAAATACTCATCTGCCAGTGGGAGAGACAGGGAGATTATTAGCATCCAACTATTTGGCTGTCCCAACATCTGAAATCCTGTTGGTGTTTATTATATCATTTGCAAATTCTTTCAAGGATCTGAGCTCTGTGAGTGGGCCCCAGAGCCATCACTTAGAGGCCAAGGTGCACTGAGAAATTAGAGTTCTTTTTTATGGATGAATCTCCTAGATGTCATTCAAGGTCTTTCTCCTTCCCTGGATCTTGTGTGTGTATACCTGCATCATTTGTTCTATTTCAATGAATTTCTGCGTAACACCCACCTTGATATGTCACTGTGACAGGCAAGGCAAATGGAATGGTTCGGTAGAAAGCAATTAGAATGTATTAATCCTGCCTCATTCAGGTCTCTGGGTCTTCATCCAGATGAGTTGCAGAGCTCTCTGTCAGAGCTTGCAGAGGTGCAGCTGTGCTGGGAAACCTGTCAGGTTGCCTCATGGCCTCAGGGTCAGTAGTCTTTTGAGCTGAAAAAACAAGAGGTTGCCCAAAGATCTTGTTATATCAGGAAGATAAGAGGTGGGTAGGGTGTGTAAGGAGTGTTGCCATCTTCTTTGGAACAGGTAGAGCCAAAGAGGTCTGAAGTATTAAATGTTAAATGTAAATAGTTTAATAATAACTTCTGTTGTGAACCATAGCTGCCCTTTTATTTGTTGACTTTTATTGTTATTCACAACTCAACCTTTCCATTCTTGCCTATGGGCATATCCTCAGAAACAGAATAAATTGTAACTTATTTTGGTATTATCACTAGCTTCTATATAGCTTCTAGTAGTAGACAACTGATACTCTAATGCTCATCATTTTTCAAATGCGCTTATACCAAGATTTCTAAAAGGAAAACAATAAATAGCTGAGGACATATAGTCAGGTTATGAAGTAAATTGGTTAAATCCTCCCAATCTGATATGCGAGCTTATGCCTTGTATGGAGCTATAACAAGCAGGTTTCCAGTTGATCCCATTATTGTATTGGGTGGCAGTGTCATCTGGGAGTGGGAGCTGACTAGATGTAAGGTTAGCTCCATCTCTTCTTTGCGTGCTGCTGTCTACAGAAACTGGCATAACTTAATCATGTTAGCCTAGTAGGACAGACAGCCATGCTACAGACACTTAATTAAAGATAATCTCAGCCAGCCTGATACTTGGCAATACAAGGCACTGGTGCTTAGACTGTTTAAAAAGGAGATATCTTCAAAGATAAATGACAGAAATACATTCGAACCTTTCTTAGGCTGTTGGATTTGTTTGGTAGTAATTTTCTGTTCTCTGAAGTTGTTCATGCTAGTTTTTTTTTAAAAGCATTTATGTAAAAATTCTGTATGGTAATATCTGCAGATTGTTGTTTTTAAGCTGATTCAACAGTTCTGTGTTTGTTCACCATGTGTCATTTGTTGCACAATATAGGCACAGAGCTGTTGCTGGCTGCCTTACGTTTTTTAGCGAGCATCCAAAAGGTAGACTTCAGTATTGCAGACTGGAAAGAGCTGCTGGCTTGGTTGCTCTGTGAAGTTTCCTTGCAAATCATCTGCCAATTTAGATACTCTCTGCAGGAAGTTTTCACTTGCTTTCAGGAAGGAGCTTGCCTAAGTCTTGGTGTGTACAGTATTTACAGACTTGATGTGTTACTCTCATTTGCATATGGGCAATGTTAATAGAGGAGCTGGTGAGTATTTCAAGGGTTAACAGACTTGCAGCATTCAGCTGGTGAATGTCTACTGATTAAATGATTAGGAGTTTTTTAATAGCAGGCTTGGCAAGATGAACTTTTGGAGTGAGTGGGCTTTGGAAATACGATTTGTGTGACTGATGCTTGTGTCCCTTGTTGTTCCCATCACAAATATTGTAGTGAAAAAATTATCACTGGAAAACTTGGAACCTGGTTCCAGAGGCTCTGTTACAGAGTGTTCATAGCAGGCAAGTTTGTTTGGTATTTGTAAATGTGACCATTTTCTCTTGGAAATCTGATTTCAGTTGTAATCCAATATGCGTGTTTCAGTCTTCTAGATTGGAGAGGCGCAATCTAATTAGGCAATAGCAGTGATCATGCAATATATGAACCCATCTGAAACAGTTTTTCAGCCTGGAGAAGAAAAGGCTCTCTGGCAACCTTGTTGTGGCCTATCAGTACTTAAAGGGGCCTTGTAAGAGAGATGGGGATAGTGTTTTATTCAGGCCTGTTGCAGCAGGACAAGGGGTAATGGTTTTAAACTACACGAGGGAATATTCCTCTCAGCATCATGTTTTTATGTGCAAGATTTGAGATGAAGATATTATAAATTTCTATTAATGAAATGAGTTTTGATGATCTTTAGTTTATTTTCGCTGGCTTTGTTTGTTGTTTGATTTTTTAAAATTTGTTTCTAGAGGCTTAGCCAATGTCAAGGGAATGTTAGAGAAAAACCGATGCTGAACATATTGTCTCTGGAGATGTGAAAGTTAAGCCTGTTCTATACCAAGGGAACCTCACTGAAAAAATGATAGTTCAGGGAGCAATGAAATCTTTTCATCACATAAACACTTTGAGGCAGATTCCAGCAGGAGCCTGGGCCAAAGTTATAGGAACTCATCATGAGAATCATGTTCCAGAAGATCTTCAATATCAGAAGATCTGATGCTGCTGAATTGTATCTGTTTTCAAGTATTTTTTTCCCCCCTCAGTCGGAAGCTAGTTCTGTGTCTCTTTTCCTTAGCTTACCTTTCAGCAGAAGTAAAGGATGTGGATTAAAGGTTTCTCTGCAGACATGAGACTGCTACAGTGCTGCACCAGCAGTCTCAGAAGCATATGCACTGTACTCAAGCTACTACTTTGAGCAATATTACAGGCACAAACTAAGGATGACCTGATTTCATCTGCCTTCAGTGAGGGCTGTCAGGAGGCCTGTAATGAATTTTATAGTGACCAAGACAGTTACTGAAAAATGTATATTCAGAAACAGTCATTCAAATGCAATCTGCTGCCAGTCACAGCTTGTGCTGATAGTTATTTCACTGTGTGATCCTTCATGGTTTTTGAGAAGAGATGGATTTGCATGGGGTATCAGTGCAATGTTTTGTTAAAGCAATGCCGTGATTAAGAGCAGGGATTTTTTTTTTCTGTTGTACAGATTGTGTGTATGTGTATGGCTAGGCTTCGCGAACGAAGATCCAGGGAGGGCTCCATCCACGCTCCTCATCAGCGCCCTTTCCAAGCGCGCTGATAAAAAGAGGATAGCAGATAGCACCCTTGAGCCTGCGCAACGGATTTATTTTTAGGTGAGACACAGCATGCGCAGAGCTGGACCCACCCTTTAGTCCTAAGGGTCATCTGCCAGGGCCTAGCAAGCTTGGACGCTGGCAGCCAAGCCCTTAGGACCGAGGTTTTATTAGAGTGTCCTTCTCTTAGATGGAAGGCCTCACAGGGCTAAACAAGCTCCATCTGCCCGGGTTTGGAATCAGAGTTTTCCTTCTCCTAGGATGACTGCCAGAAGGCAGTCCTGCCCATACAAGGATTATAGGAACATGGGTTTCACTCCTCACACTTTGCTGTGGGCAATGAGTTTAATGCTCCCTCTGCTGTCGGCACTGTTATTGCACCAGGGGCCAAAGAAGACCCCAAGTGATTTTCAGACTGTACCTGACAGATTGTGTAACTTTGGAGGAAAACTACAGTAATGGTAAGGGTGTTTTTGACACTCCCACCTGTCACATGTGATGCTCTTTGCTAGTAAGAGAGAAGTAGCAATGTGTTTATTGATATAAAACAGTGATTTAACAAAGTTTAATAATAAACGTCACAGTGGTTTAACAAGATTAGGTGGCAAGTTACACTTACTTGCTGCGTAGAGGACAGAGTCAGACAAAATATTAGAGACCCTCCCACTGAGTCATGAGGTTCAGACAGGTTGCCCTTCTGTTCTCAACTCTTTCTCAGAGGGCTGTTTAGGTGCAGCTGGATTCAGACTTAGTCCCAGACTTGGTCAACGCTTTATATCTAAATGATCACATGTGCACAATCAATCCATCATATCACTTAAGATTTCAAAGTTTAGCATGCTATTAATCACTTATCAAGGATCTCTTGCAGTGAGGTTTCTCTCAGCCTTGATAAATAACCTTCAGAGACATCCCTACTCAAGGGGAGATCCTGGTGTGGAGCCTGCTGCTATGCGGGGGAGCTCAACGGGCCCTGGGCATGACATCCTGACAACAGATGTTAGTGTCTTCCAAATTTGGCTTGAGTCAGACAATGACCAACATTGTGATTAGGTGGGGACATGGTTCAAATTAGCCCTTGGCTATTTTATTGTTATCTGTCTCCCTCAAAACCACTTTGAGCTGGACACAGCCATCATCACCAGACATCCATTGTGACTGCCAGTAGTGGTTATCACTTGAGCAGGGTTATGTGAAAAAAAGGTCAGATGAAGACAGGGGAGGAGCACATTGCCAAGCTACCCCACCAGAATATAGTGAGATTGTCAGTGAATTACTTGTCCAGGAGGTAACATCCTAAAGCATTTTGTAAAGTGAAATTGTTTCACTAGTTAAAGATACAAATGTGAGGAAGTCACTGCTGCTGCTTCCTCAGTATTTGTCAACCAAGGGTCACAAATATTAGATGAGGATGATGTTTTCTACACTTGTGATGCTATATTTTTATATACCCCTTTTAAAAATCTGTACTCTACATTTAAAACCAACAAATCTCACTACAGTCATATTGTTCAAACAGACATTTGTGTATTGATGTTCATCAACACTGATTTTGCAGCAGCCATAGTTAGAAAACAGTTTATTTAACAGCTGTACATTTTGTGCATGCATGTTCATCAAAAGTTGTACATGAGCAGACAGAAGAATTTACAGTGATTTTAATCTATGTGCAGCTCTCCTGAATTTTCTCAACAGAGTTGTTAAACATCTGTGAAGATTTTAAATTCTTAAAACAAAGTATTTCAGGGGAATGAAATAGAAAAGTATTGTTATAAGCATTGCATGACACTTGCTGGTTTATTATACAATTTTTTAAAGGAAAAGTGAGAGTAAAATTATGGCATGATGGAAAACAGAGCTGTTTTTCAGAAATGCAGACCTAAAGGAAAACTATTAATGAGCTCTGTGTTTCAGTGGATTTAAGATCAGGCCTTGGATAGGGAAAGTGTGAACCTGGAATTGTGATTCATTTTTATCAGAGTACAATACTCTATGAACAGATTCTTCAGTTGTTCCACACACAAAGGGTTTAATGTTAAATATCAGATTTACTTATTTGATGATTTTTGACCTTATGCAGGATTTTGATATAGCAGAGTGATACAGCAATGCACTGAAATCACAATACAAGTACCAGTTACACTTAGCAGAGTACAGCAATTGACTATACAGATGAATCACAATATAAACATAATTCTTACTACCAATTTCTTATGATATGCTCACTTGTCAGAAGCTGGGCATCCCCAGTCACTGGGAAGGAATGGGAATATGGACCAAAGCCAGCTCAAGCCTTTCTCTCTACAGACCTCTCTTTGTTAATTGCTCAGCTTTGGTACTGTTTTGGGTTGAGCTAAGTGTGCACCCACCTGTGCTGATCTGGCTAACTGAGGAAGACAGAATCACAGAATCTCCCAAGTTGGAAGGGATGCACAAGGATCATCAAGTCCAACTCCTATTTAGGCACAGGACAACCCCAAGTCGCACTATGTGTCCAAGAGCATTGTCCAACTGCTTCTTAAACTCCGTGAGAGTTGGTGCCTTGGCTGCTCCCTGGGGAGCCTGTTCCAATGCTCCACGACTCCCTGGGTAAAGAACCTCTTCTTAACATCCAACCTGAATTTAACCCTGGCACAGCTTCATGCCATTCCCCCAAGTCCTGTTGCTGGTCACCAAAGAGAAGAGATCAGCACCTGCCCCTCCCTTTCTGGTGAGGAAGTCATAAACCGCAATGAGGTCTCCCCTCATCCTCCTCTTCTCTAGGCTGAACAGACCAAGTGATTTCAGCTTTTCCACATAAGACATTCACACACTCTTGCTTATGTTTTGATTAAAAGTTTGAGAACGAACACTCACACAACCAGTTGATCCACGCAAATGATAGGAGTCATTTATCTAAAACAAAGGCTGCGCTTTGGTCCATTTTGTATTCAGTTCAGCTTTCTTTGCAACAGTGATGGTCAGTGGATTTTTGACTGAATTGGATGGGAGAGTTTCTGTAATAAAGCATAACAGTTTCAGATCCAGAGGAGTATTTTTACATGCATCTAGCTATGGAAAAGCTGGGAAAATAGCTCTTCATTTTTTTTCCTGGTGAAGGTCTTTCGTAGTGAAACATGTATCTTCCGCAGAGAAATGTTCACTGCCACGTTTGTATTTTCCTTATATCTGAATTTCCAGTTTAAAAGCTTTTTCAAGTCAATCACAAAGCTCCCGTTAGGGTCACTGGAGGAAGATCTTACCACTAAGACACAAAGCTATAGGACACTCATCTAAGCAACACACCC
The DNA here is from genome assembly GCA_013396975.1 of Bucco capensis. Classification (NCBI taxonomy): domain Eukaryota; kingdom Metazoa; phylum Chordata; class Aves; order Piciformes; family Bucconidae; genus Bucco; species Bucco capensis. The sequence goes on along the minus strand of VWZO01006721.1, from coordinate 220,051 downwards.
TCCTGGGAGTATACATTCCATTAGAGTCTAATGTTCACTAATATAGAAACTTCATAGAATTTAACTCAGTCTCTTGGAGATTTTCAGCTTTTAAAAAACAACATTTTTCATATGTATTTGAAAAACTGTACTGTTGCAGACAGAGCTGAACTTTTTGTATTTCATTTGTCTGTCTGGGAATAGGGCTAAATTGTAAAACAATTGAATATGCTTCAGGCTCATTATGTCTTCCTTATAAAGAATTTGTTTCATCAGCTTTTATGTAATTTTACTGTAGAATTAATACACTCATAATAGAAAACATCCTACATTTCAATAAGTAAATGAGCCTGTTACATTTCAGTAAGTGAAACATGAATGCCCCACATCAGATAGAGCTGAAACAATGTGGGTTTTTTTTATGCCATGAGCTTATTTTAGCTAATGACTGCAAACGCTGTGTATAAGGTGTGACTGTGCATTCAAACCAATACATTGATGTCTTCAAGTTCCTCTTCCTCTCCAACGCAGAAAAGTGATGATCTTTATAGCTAGAGTTAGTCCATGGAATTATGTTTGCTTTCCTGTAGTATGAATATCTAGTCCCAAAGCAGGAAAGAGCATTGTCCAGTGCTACCCTTCTAGCAACTGTCACCATGAAATGCTTAGGAATAATCATCTACTGATGTGTGCAGTGAACTGATGATGCTTGAGGCTGTGGAGATAGCCTTGGAGTTCCTCTGTGAACAGCCGTTGAAACTTGGATCCCTTGGAGTTGCTCTTTTCTTATGGCTGGCATGGGTGTTCTCTCCATCATTAGTGTCGAACACCATGGTCATGCTGGACTCCATTCTGGACACAGCATATAGGCTGCTTTGCCGGGTGGGGTGAAACCTGGCTGCCTTGAGCTCTAACTCATCATAGCTGGACACCTCGATGAAAGGGCACCAGCGGAAAGCTCGCTTGAAGCCAGCTCGGAACCTAGGAGGAAAGATGCTTGGTGAGAGCCAACCATCCAAAAACATGCACTATGCAATAGGACATTGACTCAGATAATTATCCTGCCCCTAATCCTGCTTGTGGTGAAGTCATTGAGAGATTGCTTGAGTAAAGTCTGAGGAGGGTGAAAACAACAGTGGTAACAGCTCACTTCTGTTTCTGATTTTACATATACTTTCCCTGCATTTTAACTGTGGTGTTTTCCTGATACTCTATTTCCCTTCCTTTGCCTGTGCCTAAGTAAACATCACCTTTCATAGTGCTGTCTTCACAGAAATTGTTTGGATTTGACCTATGAGGAAATCTGTGCCTATATTATTGTCTTCTCTCAGCAAGAAAATTTGCTCTAGTTTTTTCTCTAAAATACTATCCCAGCTTCCAGATTCCAGTATTCCCTCTGTGTTTCCCTTTCTAACAAATACTTAAATGAGAATGATGTAATGACTAATAATTGTTCATACAGCGTATTTGGAAATCAATCGTAATAATTAAAGATAATCCTAGAAAGTTGAAACTGAATGTGAACAATGTGCAAAAGGAAATTTTAGTCATACAATGGTATTTTTATTTCAATTCAGAGGCAGTGATTTACTACAAAGACTTCCAGAATAGAAACTAAGTATAGTAGAAAAGCAACTTGCTGTATATTTATGCGTAACCTGAAAAAGACCACCTTTTCACCCAGACTTAAAACTTACCTTGCTCACTTGTCTTACTTGTTTCAACAATCAGCTCTGCTGTTTATGGTGTCTATAAGCTTTTTGGGGAAATGATTCAGCTATAACAGTGATGACTACAGATAAAAATTCAAGGTTTCAGCTGACTGATTTCACAGAAATAACTTTTTTTCCTCTTCAATTTAAGTTGGTCACAGAGCTGTGATGTGATGACAAACAAGTAGGTAGTTTGTTGTTCAGCATTCCTCTGTTTAGATGCAGTCCACATTATGAAAAAACATGAAAATAACATCTGATGGAAATATATTTAGTGAAGAAAGCAGTAAAACCTAAGCATCTTTAAACTGTATTATTTGTTTTTGTCTCACCTTCTATCCTCTTTCTTATTCATGGCATGTTTTTTCTTCATCTTGAAATAATGTTCTCTTTATCTAGATACATAAGCAATGTCCTAATTAGCCAGGAAGATGAGGCTAGGGATAGTTATTATAACTCCATCTGATGCTAGATCCAGCAAAGGTAACAATACTGCATGAATTGATCTGACTCACAGCAATGGGCTTTTTTTTTCTGTTGCATGAAAAGGAAGCAGATGTTCTGGCTTCTTAATTTCAATGTGGGACTTAATTACAAGACAACATTCATCAGTGTTTCATTCTTGCATTAAATTCTGAACAAAGTGACCTTTAGTGTGTCTCAAAATTATGAGATTTGTGTTAATGTGTATGCTTTTTTCCAGACATTTAATTTTGCAGTAGATGACTGTCAACATAAGCCACATCAGAGAAATTAATTCTTTATTAATGCCTTTTGTAACTCTGCCATAAAAATGTTTTTGAAGAAAGTGGCAGTGAGCTACAGATTTTATGATAGTAATTGAGAAATATGAGGCCTGGTTCTTTCTTGCCTTTTGATTTTGCAAAGACCAAGGATATCCAGTGAAATCTGGTTTCTATTGAGATTAATGGGAAATTTACCATTTGAGTTAGGATTTCATTCTAGCATGCTAAAGCTTTGCCTCTTCTTTAAGCAGTTATAAATGATCAGATAGGGCAGAAGGCTGTATGAAATCAGGCAGTGCCTTGACATATTAAAAGACTACAAATTTTAAGCATCGTAAGCTATCCTCAAGGAGGCAGATTCTAGTGTTTTTACAGCAATAAAATCTCAGCGGGATTTCCTCTCTTCATTCTCAAACTTTTTGACAGATATGGCATGATCTTTGGTGGGGTTTTAGAAACATTTAACAAAATTGGTCTAAACCTTGTCACTGGCTGCTCATTCAGAAGAGATTTCAAATAATATTTAAGATCACTTATTCAATACTAATTCATACTGACTGACTATGTGAATTAATTCATTCATTGTGGTGGTCTTTATCCAGTAATACTAGAAGAAATACTGAAAACCAGGATGGCTAAGATGCTGTTTGTTTAGATTCTGATCATACAATCTGAAATGAAAAACATGAATCCATTCTGTAATCCAGTAGTCTGCCAAATATCCAAAGAATCTCACCAAACTCAACAAGTGCAGTGCCTTGGAAACTCCAAGCACAATGTATTGCTGTCAAACAGCACTGTAATTTAGTATTGAGTAATGAAAATATAAATATTTGTTTTATTAGCCTCTCACAGGCCTCATAGCTCAGTAGAAATGTAATGGTGAGGTATAAAACACACAGTGAATCACATTTTACATAATATCCTTCCACTACTGCAAAACAAATTTGTGGCTACAATGAGTTGGTGAACATACAGATTGAACTGTATGTTACTAATGTCTGTTGTCTTTATTTCAGTGATTTGCAAGACAAAGCAGATTAAACTGCTGTAGATCTTAAATTTTCATATGGAAATGAGAAGGGTTGGTCTCTGAATACTGAATTTTGCTCTGAAATTTTAATAGACCAAACTCCGTGTGTTTGGTTTTTTAGGAGGATTCATTTGAAGTAGAAACCTAAGGGAAGGTTTAGGTTTGGGTTGTTTTTTCTTTTTTTCCCATTAACTGAAAACTACTCAAGTCACAGTTATTTTTCTTTTATCCCATTTAAACCATTTATATTCTCACCGAAGTTATGGATACCAACTGTATCATAACCAGCTCTTACCTCTTATTAAGACAGCAGTAGATAATTGGATTGTACATTGTAGAGCTCATGGCAAGCCAAAAGCTGGCCAAGTAGATTTGCTGAATGTATTTCCACCGATTTAACTGTTGGTAAATCCCAGTAACTATGAAGTAAACATGGTAGGGCAGCCAGCAGATGGCAAATGTCAGCACAACCACAATCATCATTTTCACCACCTGCAAGAAGCAAGAATAATACTATTTTATAACATGTGTCAACCTTTTTTATTTAGACTAGCATTTCAGCATCATTTAGTCATTTTCTTGCATTTGATTATTAAAAGTAGTCAAAGCAAGGATGAATATGCTTTGATATAATAATCATTTTACTCTGACTTTCATCAATTGGTGTTTATTTTCTTTTTGTTTTCTTGGCTGGAGATCCTCCTTTCCCTAAGGACAATAACATGAAAATCATCTCCAAATTTATTTATATTGATTATTCCAAGTAATGTATTTGCTTACTTAGATTTGGTTTTCTAAAACAACTTTTTTCTGCATACTTAACCATGGAATAAGATTACAGGTGTGTTACTTGGAGACCTCTTTTTGGCCTTTATTGACCCTGATGTCCTTTTCCTTTGTGGTCTGCAAGTATATCCCTTGTTCCCAGTTATTAGATGTGATCTGAGTAAACACTAGGTTGTAGGAAATGAGCAACTGCAGTATCCTGTTTAATTTCAGAGGCTAACAGTTCCCTTGGCTGGTGATCAATATTTGTTGTTTCCTGCAGACATCATAACACATGTTAGCTACCATAGTTTCTATCAAGCACAAATGAAGAAGAGCTCTGGTTTGTTCTTGAAACACAAGATGAAAAGTTGTGAGTCATGTAAAGTTTTCACCCATCTTTCCCCCTTCAGCTATGCCAAATCCTACCCCAGCTACCATTTTCAACAAAATATGTTGCACGTTTACACAACAGATTGTCTTTTTGAAGGTAAAAGGAAACCAGACATGCTAGATCTGTGCTGAACTCTTGTTCATTTGTACTCTGAATAGTGAGGAATATTGGAGATTGCTATCAACACTTCCTTTCATTTCTCTGTAGAGGATGCCATTTCCTAGTTTGTAGTTTTGTCAGGAGAAAAAACAATTTAAAAAAGCTGAAATTTCCCATACCTCCATGTCTTAGGTTGATATTTTTACACGATTTATGCTAATGTAATTTAATCATTTTACATGTAAATGTCATGGTGCCATCCTTAACTCATATTCCATCTTTCTGTGGGATGCATAAAACAATTTTTCATTTAATATCTGGCACCAGTTTACAAGCATTTCTACTGGCTGAGACTGTACTGTACAAGATTTTGCTTGTGAGAATATTTATTATTACTGATCCATATACCAATGATCCCTTAAAGATACAAAAAGGGTTTCTGTCCACACATACAACAGTTTCAATATGTGGTTCTTCCAAAGCACTTTTCATCATTTAACTGTAAATCATTGCAGAAAGAAGATCACGATTATTATAAGGGAAGGCAACACATAAGAACATTGTATCACTTTCACCTTAGGTGACTGTACATCTGTATATCTATATCTAGGCATGTATAGATGTATATGCGATTGTATGTGAGATGTTCCAAAATGTCAAATGTCAGGCAGGCAAGGCAGAAGGCCAGCTTGGCTGAGCAGGGAGCTTCTTCTGGAGCTTAGGCAAAAGAAGAAATAGACGTAGACAGGTGATCCTTGTGGGTCCCTTCCACCTCAGAACATTCCATGATTCTTTGATTCTGTTTTTTAGAGAAGGGAATTCACTGTATGTGACTAGGTATTTCTAGACTAAATTAGGTATTTGAATGGATGCCATAAAACTATGTTGTCAAATCACAGTCTGTCATTGCCAGCAGCATCCTGATTTGTATCAGCAATAGTGTGGCCAGCACGACTAGGGAAGCAATTGCCCCCTGTGCTCAGCACTGGTGAGGCCACACCTTGAATACTGGGTTTAGTTTTGGGCCCCTCACTATAAGATAGACATGAAGGTGCTGGAGTGTGTCCAAAAAAGGACAACAAAGCTGGTGAAGGGTCTAGAGCACAAGTGTTATGAGGAGTAACTGAGGGAACCGGGGTTGTTCAGCCTGGAGAAGAGGAGGCTCAGGGGAGACCTTGGCTCTCTATAACTACCTGAAAGGAGGTCGTAGCTATGTGGGGATTTGGTCTCTTCTCCCAGGTGACTAGCAGTAGAACAAGTGGAAATGGTCTCGTGTTGCACCAGGGGAGGTTCAGGTTGGATATTAGGAAAAATTTCTTCACAGAAAGAGTGGTTAAGCATTGGAAGAGGCTGCCCAGGGAAGTGGAGGAATCTCCATCCCTGGAGGTGTTCAAAAAACGTGTAGATGTGGCACTTCACAACACAGTTTACTGGCATGGTGGTGTTGGTTCGATGGTTGGGCTTGATCTTGGAGGCCTTTTCCAACCTAAATGATTCTAAGACTCTGTGATCTAATGGTGTGTCTTTTCTACCCCTTCCACTATTATTTTGCTGGGGTTTTACACTTATGCCTTGTACACATTGTACAGGTAGAAGACTCAACTCCATGGTTTTACAATGATACTTAAGCTCTCTGTCTGTTGATTTACAGGTACACTTTGCTTGTTGGTGTGTTTTTATACCTGTCAGGAATGATGAGTTTTACTGCAACAGGATTTTTGTAATTGTAGAACATTTGAGAGTCTAATTACTTGCCTTGATATTTAATTAGCAAGTGTTGCAGTACCAGCTGTGTATGTGAAATTATTCTTAGAATTAATTATTGGAATATCATAGGCACTAGATGGAAGGACTTTTATCTCCAATTTTTCAAAGTGTAATCAGACAAATCCATATTTATAATGAACATTTCATCTGTGCAGTGCTTGACAAACGAAACAGTAGAGCTTTCCAGCAAGAAACATAGTTTAATCTGGTTGAACACTCATGCTCCAGAGCCTCTAGAAATCACAGTAGGAGTGCAGGTTGCCAGTTTGGCCTGCTAAATAGCGTTAACAACATCTTCAAAAGAAAGTTGTTTGTCCAAATTCTAATTGGCCAGTTTTCTGTGTTATGTTGAAGGGCAAGGCAAGCAGTGCTTCAAGAGTCTACTTGAAGGTCTCCTACAGCTAATAAACCTTCACAAGCTGTACAAATAGTTGGCTTTTGATTTCAACTGCTGCACTCAAAAATTAGCACAAAAATGAATTAAAGTTTCATTTAACTCAAATGTAGTATTTCAGGTTTTCTTCAGGGAAACAGAAATCCCACAATAACTATTTACATTATGACCTAAATAAAATCCTCAATTAAAAATTTTGTTGTGATTTCAGGTAGTTGATTNTAACATTGTATATTTACTGGAAATAGCTGAGACTAGATAAAGGGATAAGCTGGGTGTGTAGTACAACACAAAAGAAACTGAACAAAAGAAGCTGAACAGAGACAAAGAAACTGAACACAAGCATTGAAACGGGGTGGAGAGGACCTGATCTCCAATCTAACATCTTGGATAACTCAGCATTTCAAAACAAAAGATGGACCAAGCAGGGTTGGTGTATAACAAAGGGAGCCCTAGGGTGGTGGTATATGAAACTTAAAGAACGTGTATGGTAGCCTGTTGCATGTGTAATACTTTGTAGCATGAATAGAGCATGATTCAAGCGGCGAGGGGTGTGCATTTTGGTGGATCTATCCCCTGCACACCCGGCGCTGAGAATAAAGCTTTCTGTGAGTAAAATATAGATAATATTTTCATAATTCAATTCCTAGTTTCACCATTGTAATCTTGTTTATTTTAAGTTTTGAAATTAAAACTGCCAAATCACCCCCAGAAAATCACATCTTTTCCTACAAGCTTACCATTATAAAACCAGTGAAATCAGCATAGACTTTTCTTGTTGCTCTTTCTGTCTGGATATTCCTGATTAAATATTAAGTCATCATCATCCATAAAGAAGAAATTTCTGAAGCAAGTAGATGAACTAGACAACAAGCAACAGATGATTTTAGATGGAAATTAGTGTTTGATTTGTCAAGTAACAAGTCTCTGGAATGTCAGACAGTGAAGCATCCTATGTTAGTAATCATTCAGGTTTGCAGCTGTTTCTTATAAATAACAAAAATTACCTAAACTTTTAAAGTATCATAAACTTTTAAAGTATCATTTATCTCTCAGCTAAGACTGTGTCACTCTGACTTTCACTCAAGTGAATGCTAATGTCCTGATACATGGAGTATTAGGAGATGTTCAATGAGTTTTCCTTATTAATGTCTAAAGTGTTTTTTCCTGGAACAAAATAGTGCTATTTTTTTCAAGAAAAAGGCCCATTTAAGAAAAGTCAAGGTTAAGTTGTCATTCTTTTGAGTATTTTTGTAGTACAATGCACTCATTGACATATTACCTAAGGAGAAGATAAGTGAGATATTGCAAGTCTGTGTGGCATAAAACAGTTTGAAACACAGGGTAGTTACAGTTCTGTGATTGACTTCAAATGCAAGTTATGAGGGAAATAAAAAAGCACTATTGAATCCTCATTTCATCAGCCAAGAATGGGCATGTGTTAGCAGAAATGGTGGAAAAGAATAATAAATAGGAGCTGAAAAGGAGGGAGATTGTTCCCAATTTCCTTTCCTCTTTCAGAGTCAGGCACACACTCTGTGCAAAGCCATACCTTACAGTTTATAGCTGCAGTTCTTGCCCCTCCCCTTGGTTTTTCTAGTGTTAAATTTCATTTCTTGATGATATCAATAACTGTGAACAGAAGCTGCCTTCAAGATCTATAAACCCAACGCACCTTGATTTTAATTGGTATAAATCCTAATGAATAAGTGCCAGTAAACTGTTAAGCTCAGTCAGCGCCAAGTATGAACTTGCCACAAAAGCCTCATTGTCTTCTCCGAGTACACTGTGATGGTTCACTAAAAAAATCTCCAGTAACATTCTGCAGGTTCAATGTAGAGTAAAAAAGAGCCTCAGTGGTGGGTTTGTTTTTTGTTTGTTTGGGGTTTTTTGTGTACTTAGACCTATGACTCTGACAAAACAACATTCTTTTGTTTCTTTTTACTATGCTTTTTCTGCTTTATTTTTTTTTTGAGATACTATCATTTTTCAATTGCTTTCTCCTCTGTTCTGTGTTGCACAGAATTCATTAATAAGAGTTTTCTCTCATGCATTCGGAAACATTTCTAAAGCAAGCAAACCAGAAAATTGCTAAATCCAGTTGTGCTTAATCTCTAGCTCTGGTCCTGCCACTGTTTCAGCACAGAGTTTTCCAAAATATATGATTGCAGTGCACATCACCAACCTGTGTCCCAGTGGCACCCTTTTCTCCTTGTGTTCTGTTCAATCTCTCTTTGTGCTTTGTGGGTGACACGGCCAGAGGAAAGGTGGTTATTCTGCTCCAAGACTTCTGTTAAAATGAGTTGTACTGAGTCTCTCAGTTGTGCAACCTTTAGGCAAGTCTCGAGGCTAGATTTGGGTGGACTAGATGATCTCCAGAGGTCCCTTCCAACCCATAACATTCTGTGGCTTGGAATATGATGGAGAATCAAAGTATTTTATATTTTGATCTTCATCAAGGTGTTCTGCTGATATTGTTGCACTTTTGCCTTTGTCTAAGAAAAACTATGTCTATATAGAAAGTAAATTTACGTGCTTTACTTTGTAGTGTTGCTCACTCCTTTAAATCCTTCCTCTCTGAGTAAGAAGCATTCTTTTATTAATGAATGCTATGTAATAAAAAAAATATTTAAAAGAACGAAACAGACATAAGTTCATTGGAATTGGAGTTTGCAGGTTTGCCTTTGTTGTGAAACATTTGAACCAGTAAAAGTGAAAAGGAGTTAACAGATTCTGATACCCTTGGAAAGAGCAGCAAGTGCACTTCTTTTTCCTGTCCTGTTTTTTGTTTTGCTTGAATAAAAGCTAGAAAAGTGAATCTGATTTATATGTAGCATTGAGAACAGCTCTTGAAAGATAAGGAATGAAATAAACATTTCTGAAAGACTTAGTTGCTGCTCAGGGGCTATAGCAATTCACTTTGCAAGGCATTGATTTGCCATCAATACCCAAGACTTAGGCTATGGAATCATTTCCTTTCAAATCTGCTGTGCAGCTCCTTATTGCCTTTCTAAATCATCTTTGATATTACTGCTTCTACAAGATCAGGAATTGGGCTTCTGTTTTCATTTGCACTAATATCACACATTAGCTTCCTTAGTTTCACATCTCCTACTCCTAGGTGTTATGCAGATGCAAGTGAGAAAGAGAACAAGTACTATAAGAACACATACAGTGTAAGAATGTCTTTGTTTATCCACTTATGGATATTATTTGTCCTTGAATACAGCTTAAACACAGTTCACAGATAATCTATAGGTGTCATAACGTGTATTTTAAGATTATGTCTTTTGCTTCTCTACAATACTTAGCTTTCTTTTGCAAGAAAATTAGGATTCAAAGGTAACTCTTGGTATTAGTACAGAGATAGGACTGATTTCTGAGGAACCAAGTGCTGTGGCTTTTCATATAATTTTGACAAGATCAGGGATTTTCTGTGCTTTTTTTTTTTAGCTCATAAAAAGGACAGATTCTTAATAGTTGAAGGAGGTGCTTCTCTTTAGAAGGACAAAGAATAAACAGCTTGGAAGTCTTTGCATCAGGTAAGGTACTTGTCAATTCCAGTGCTTGACAAATCATTTTATTCTGACTTACTTTCCATCCATGTTTTTCTCAGTTGCTTGAAATAAAGTAGCTACTTTTCATTTCAGTTTGCATAATCCCTTACTGCAGACAGAATTCACAAACACTTTCTTTGTCATTTAAGCTGTAAAGTTGAAAAAGATACTCTGTTCTAGTATGAAGTAGATTTGAAGCAGATTACTGCCTTACAAATGCTAAAGTGTAGGGTGTCTATCCCTGCCCCAGGCAAAGCAATTCTGACGTTTTTCCTAGTGTTGCCCAGAACACATCTTTGATAGTGACCTTAAGATTCTCTCAACGTGTCAAGAAATATCTGTTCCATTGAAGAAAAGGAGTAAATCTTTTGCTTAGACTTTTTTCCTTGTTTTACAAGCATCTGATTTGGAGTGGGGAGGAAAGTTGCCACAAGTCTTGTGTTACTTTAAAAAAGAGATGTCTCAATTTCTCACAAGAGACTGTTAGATATTAGACAATATGCTATGTCTGCTGCTCAAACTGAAAGAGAAGTAGAGATAGGTGGCTTTGTATCATTGCCTTGGCCTTCAGCATGGAGTAGCATAAGAAGTTTGTGTTCTTTAGAAAATGACTCTGAGTGGCTGTTGTGGGACTGGCATTACTGGATATGGTTACCTACCAGAGGTCCAGTTCTCCAGAAAATGAAAAAGCTGATCTAGTGCTGTTGTACTTAAACTTCCCACCATCACTCATGTTACAACAATTTCCTTCCTGACCTGGAATGAGTGGTGGGGCATGCTTCACTTCTGTGCTTAGCAACAGACATGAGATTTATTGTGTGGGGAAACAAAACAAACATATCTTCTTTTGTTTTCCCAATAGGAATAGTTTGTTAATTCTACTTTCTGCCACAATTCAGAAGATGTTTTGGACCTTTAATTCTCATTGAAGGCTCTCCTAGAGCCTTGCCAATGTTTTAAGACTCACTTCAATTTTCCATGTAAGACTTTAGAGGGATTGGCACATGAGAATTTTTTTCTCTTGGAAACTAGAACTCGTATTTGAACAGTGAAATAAACAGAGTTATGCTGAACTATGCCAATGAATTATGCAAAAGTATCCCTACATGTGGTTTGCTTTGTGTGGGCTCCTATCAATGGAAACTGCCCTCTTGAACCTAAAATGAGATGAGTATGTTTGTTTATCCTCAAGAGAAGAGCCCATGATCTTATTTCCTATGGAAAGCCTACAGCCTTTTGGGCTGTTTTATTTTCAGTGCTTCAGTGTTTACCATGTTTCTGTGTAACATTGGGACAAGAATATAATGGGAAAGAATGCAGATTATTTAATACATAGTTTGAAAACCCTTGCTTCTGTTTTGTGTTGATAGGAATAAAATTGTATTGCCTGAAGATGAAATGAATTATTCCTGAATTGTACTTGTTTAAAATGCATGGCAAAATTCTGTTCAGAAAAATACTCAGTTAAAGCTGTTTTTTATTGCTACCATAATTATTCATTTGCAATGGTAGTAACATCTTATTTTTCAAAGGTTGAAGCAAAAGTGGTTATTGCCACCTAAAAAAAAAAATAATATCCCCCAGTCTATTTTAATTTAAATGGAGTTGAAATGAAACTCTTAATGTCAGTGATGCTTGAGGTTTATATTTTGCATTTGATGCACTTAGTTTATTCTGGTTATTCCACAAATGAGTGTACAATGTTATGAATTTATGAATTTTTGAGAAGAAGTAGACTTGCATCTCACATACAAAACATACTGAAAATACTTGGTCAGTAAAATGGCACTATATCCTCTGATCAATTATTCTTGCTTAAAAGTGTGAGGACTGTCATCTTCCAATGGACTCAATTTCTAGAGCAGTTTCACAAAGTCTAAGTTACATGAGATGAGTCCAACCTTAGAGGAGACTGACTTAAAAGTATGAAACAAAAAAAAAAGTATGAAAACAAAAAGTTAGACTAGTTTTATGATAGGGAAAACAAAGAGACATTCAGAGCTAACCACTTCAGAAACTTTGAGTACAATTCTTTGTATTTCATGTAGAGGAAAGATACTGTATGAGCATAGCAAGCTGTCACTTTGGGTGATATTTTATCACACCTTCAGCTGCCTAAGGAATAAATCAGTGGATGTTTCCACTTAAGGACTGTAATCAATAAAAAGCATCTCTGTTTTTTTTTTATTTTGGTTGTTGACTGACATCAAAGCAGTGGAATGTCCAGAAGTGGTGCTAACTGGAGTAAATTGTCCTTCAACCTGGTATTACTTCAGTCTTTTTGCTTTTTGAATGTGCTGAACAATGCTTGCTAAACTTAGGAGTGGCTGCACTGAAATTCAGCTTTGGTTTTCCATCACAATAAAGTTTTGGCCTACAAGCCACTCATAATGCATCAGCATTTCAAATTACTGATAATTTAACTGTAGCTGTATGAAATTTTGGATAGTCAAGCAACATAGTCATCCACATAATATAAGCCACAGTGCTATGTCTCAGTGAAAACACCTATTCTCAAAATAGGATGTAAGTCATCAGCTGTTGCTTCTCTGTTGTTTCTGTTCTAGCACACTCCTATCTTTTTTTCTCCGTTTTATTTTCATTGTCAATCTCTGCAAAGCCCAGGAGTAGACCTATTTATAGAAGAGGATTGCTGATGGACCAATAAATTACACAGGCATTGATTTTTGGCAGGAGCTGTATATTAATCATAACAAATTAAATTTCTGCACCTCATTACTCTATGATTGAATGGGTAGGTTGCTTCACTCATCACTCCCAGAAATGTAAAATCAACCAAAGGGAAGGGATGCATTCCTGGGGGGAAGCCCCTGTGCCCCTTTGGATGTGTATGTCTGCACAGTTCTGGAGTGAGCACCCTGTCAGTCCGTAAGCAAAGTGCTCCTACATTACCATGACAGTCATCTTTGTCTGTGAAGCACAAGTACAAATGAATCTACAAGGTGGAAACATTCATGCCCCATGAATTAAATGAGTGGTGGGAAAGGCACGATAGCAAGTTTCTTCCACAGTCTGTTGCTATCTGGCTACTTTGGATGAGCTGAAACCTAGCTGCCTTCCCCCTGAAGCTCTGTGATCCAGAATTTGGTTCTCTTTGCATACAAAACATGGAGAAGTGAATATTTAGATGTATGTGCAGACTTGGTAGACTATTATCTGAATAAAGACCAAAAATATTCGGTGGTTATTTCTGTCTGACCTTTAAAAAATATTCAGAGGTGGTGATTCAGTATAGACTAGGATATCAGCTGTGAAGATTTGGTGCTCCTGAATTGCTAATAGTTTCAGGTCTTTGTCCTTTAAAGATGCTAAGTATGAATCTGTGTTTCCCAGCCTGGAGTGCAGACAAAATTGTTTGAATTCTTTGTTCTCTGATGTTGCTTTCAGGAGGATTCTGGGTGCATTGCACAGTCACATGTACAAAGTGATGAGACCAGCTATTGAAATTCTAAAAACTTTCTCAAGCTTCACATATTTTCTTTGCAAATAATTTCTTTTAAAGGTCTTACGTGAACTCTTCACCTTCTTAACATTAAATGCCATTTCAAACAATCTTAATCAAATATCCTTTTCACTGTGTCATTGCACAAGATGAAATATGCAGTCAGCTATTTTATATTTCTCCCACTTTCCATATGCCTAGATATGTGTATCCTAAATAGAACCATATGATTTCTTTCTTTGAATAAAGGAAAAGCAGTAGCTCTGTTATCAGAGCTAGGCTGAATGATAGCTTTATTTGGATTCTAGTCTATTATTTCATCTCCATGAATGACTAATTATGAGTCATCTTTCCAAATACCAGTCATTTCATAAATCCTGCCAGGGAGCACAGCAGTGGAACTGAAGAGCTGCTGTGGAGCTCTGCCAATAAAGTCACTGATGTAGTTACAATGTATCTACACATAATTTAATCCTCCTGTTGCATGTCTTGCAGGCAGGCATTTAAAATTCTTTAATTAAGGATGCTACTCCTTGTCTCTTGCAAATACTTTCAGCTCTAAAAACATCCTGTGTTCAAGGGATTTGATTGGACCCTTCAGAGATTGAATTTTTATGACATAAGATGTTTATTTTACTTAGTCATTATAATAAGCCCCTAGTACAAGAAAGATATGGACGTGCTAGAATGTGTCCAGAGAAGGGCCACGAGGAGGATCAGAGGGATGGAGCACTTCTCCTATGAGGACAGGCTGAGGGAGTTGGGATTATTCAGTCTGGAGAAGAGAAGGCTCTGAGGAGACCTTCTTGTGGCCTTCCAGTATCTGCAGGGGCTACAAGAGGGCTGGGGAAGGACTTGTTAGGATGTCAGGCAGTGATAGGACTAGGGGGAATGGACACAGGCTTGAGGAGGGGAGATTTAGGTTGAATGTTAGGAAGTTCTTCACCATGAGGGTGGTGAGACACTGGAACAGGTTGCCCAGAGAGGTGGTGGAAGCTACATCCGTGGAAGTTTTTAAGGCCAGGCTGGATGGGGCTCTGAGCAAGCTGCTCTAGTGGGAGGTGTCTCTGCCAATGGCAGGGGGGTTGGAACTAGACAAGCTTTAAAGTCCCTTCCAAACCTGACAATTCTATGATTCTATGATAGCAGGTGTTGAAGTCCTGGGATCTCCTGGTTCTCTAAGTTATCTTCTAATAACTTTCTTTCCACATTATATTTGCGAACTGTGTCTGTTACAGAAAGTGATTCCTCAGTTAGTCTTTACAATCAGACCCCAGGCACACTGCACTGAGTATTTGCTGCTTCTTTTTTCCCTGGCAGAAAGGGCAGCATTGGTAATAGCACAGTTAATCGACCAGAGGAACCTTCTTCTGCTTGTGCTCTGTAGGAAAGGTAATTTTGTAACTTTGAAAATATGCTTTTGAGTAAGTGAAATTATGGGTGGCAAAGACTGTAACGGCAACATTGGGCTTCTATGGGTAATGTTAAAGAGTCTGATACTGAACTTTTGAAATGCTTTCAGCATTTCTGGAAATAAGTCCAATAATTTCACTTTGGGGCAAATAAAGCATTCTGGTTAGTTTTCCATGATGATTTTTTTTATCATTTTCTTTGTCTTCACATTTCAAATAATCTTTGAACTGTTACAAGGCAATAGTAGTGATAATAGTAGTCAAACTGCATTTTGCTTCCTTAAGAGAGGCTAGCATTTTGCCTTCTTAAAAAAGCTATGTAAAAGTGAAAATAAAGAACACCATTGGTTTCCTAGGAGGCACTGTAGGTCATCCATAAAGCTGTCTAGGCATGTCTACCAGTCTGGCAACTAAAACTTGCCAGAGAAAGTATCCTGCTTGTCTCTTACAAGTCTGAAGATGTATGAATGAGAAAATGATCCTAGCCTTTCTTTTCACATATTCTCTGCCATAATTTTTTGTGTGTAGTATGTGGAGAAAAAACACTTTCATATTCCTAGCAGTGTCCTGAAAGAAATGGAAACATGAGTTCTCCACTACTTGCAGAAGATCTCCTGTTGTCAGGACCCAATATGCTGCACTCTGCTATTGCTACAGCATCATAGCACATACTACTTTTCAAACATGTTCACAGTATCAAGAAGTAAACCAAGCAATTAAAAATGCACTCACCAATGTGAGTTAGAAGTCAGTGTTTGGGTACCATTTTTTCAAATCCAAAAGGCTAAATACATTTTGGTGTGAAAAAATGTCAGAAATAAAAAGCAGGGGGGCTGCCTTATTAAAGAAGAAAAGTTAGGTTAAGAAAGTGAATGTTTTAAGAAAGAAATCTTCACAGCATTGCAACATCATGAAAACTGAACAGGAAATAGTCAAATAATCAGTTGATAGGCAATCCACAGTCTTGTTAGATTAGGCAATACTTAAAGTAAAAATGAGAAAAAAAAATAACTGGGAAAAAATAGTTTGTATTTCTCACCAAAAGTTATTGCTTGAGAACCTAAATTATTCATTTTGAACAGGGCAATTAACATGGGCTTTAATCTACTGAAAATTATAGCAAAATACACTTTTCATTCAGTAGGATGAGAATCTAGCCTAAGAGGAGCTAATGGTTCACTAGGCCATTGTTCAAAACTTAATATTTTAGCTCTGTAAAGGCTAAACATTCCATCTTAATTTCCACAGTATATGCTGCTGCAAGTGGAGTAAGAAGTTAAAATCCAAATATTACCTTTATTTAATGACAAACAGTAAAGTTACAAAAAGAAGGGCTTGTTAACATAGAAGACAAATTGTCAAACTTAATCAAAATTATTTTTAAGTACATCTCTCATTGTGGTTATTTCAAGTGACTTGGTGTTTTCTGAAGGAATATACTGTGAGACTTTGCAACACAGTTGCAGATGATGTTACCAGGATTCCCTTCGTGAGGTTGAATGAACAGTACCTTTCTCTTAGCTTTGAGCTGCTCCTGATACTTGTTGGATGTGTCACCTGGTATTTCTCCTCCCCAGAGAGTAATTCCCACTATGGAGTAAGTGATGCCCATGACAAGCAGTGGAAAGCAGTAGACCAGCACAATCACAATGACATGATACCTGCAATGTAAAAGCAACAAGCTGATCAGTGCTTTCAGAGAAGCCCAATGAAATGGGCTGCCAGAAGTCAAGTGCTGCTGTAGCACAAAGCAGGTTTTAAACTGGCTAGTCCTCAGTGTTTTCACTGGATTTTGGGGTTTCTAGTTCTCAACTTGCACTAGCATAAATTAAGAATGGCTCTGTAGTTGTCATGACTAGTGACCGCAGAATAAGGAATGTCTGTCCATAACTAGCTGAATTGATTTAAATATTGCATAGCCAAGTATCCTAAGTGCAAGCTAGGGATTCTGAGCTCTAGCCTGGACCATAAACAAAAGAGGAAAATAAGTATTTAAATGCGAAGGCCCTTATGAGTGTCCTGTGTTACCCATAGTGCTCCATATGGCAGTTCTTGTGCACATGGGCCACACAGATTTCTGCCCATGTACACCATGGTGAGTGCTGCTGGTATAAGCACTGACAAAAAGAGTTAACTTCTTTTGCCTCCTGTTAGTTCCTAGTTAAATGTCATCTTCAGATAAAATGCCAGTGAATGTTCAGTGAAGAATCCCCAGCCATCACTGAGTGACCTTACTGCCCTAAGGAGAAATATCTGTGCATGGCTCCTGAAGCAATAAAAATTATATATTATCAGGACCTCTTTCACCTGCTAGAAGGAGAGCAAAAGGTCAGATTTGATGCTTTCAGCCTTGGACACAGAATTCATCTTAAATACCAGTGGAAACAAGAAAGGGGAAATAAAGCTTATATGACTAGGTAACTACTTACTCCTAATTCTGCCAAAGGAACAAATAGGATATATTCAATTTAATTGACCATTATTCTGCACTTTCAGAAGCTGGAACCAATTACAGGTTTTAGAGTTTTCTTAGTTGAACTGATATCCCACATGAGTAATTGTGATAATGCAACAGAATGAAGTGGTGTAATCTGATGAAAAGACCCAAAGAAAAAAATCTGATTAGGACAAGGAGACATTGGAAGTACTTATTTTCCTGGTTAAGACGAAAGGAAGCCTGCTTTGAATGGCATGTTCTGTCTCCATTTCTGACTATCTCTGTATACACTTAAGTGAAGCAGTGGTAGTAAACGTGTGCAGCATGGAATGGAGAACACTCAGAGGTTGAAGAGAACAAATGTGTTCCACTTATCACTTCAAATGCACTATCCTCCTAGCTTAGAAAATCCACTTTCCATTCCTCAGTGCTCAATGCTGTTAGCTATTCTGCATGCAGGGTATATGCATGATACTCTTCAGCTTTTGCCAAGTCCACTGCAAGTGTAGACATCACCATACACAAATTTAAAAGAACAAAAGCTTACGTAAAATGCTGTTTTGGACCACCTGGCCATGCTACATAGCAAAGAGTTCTCCCAGGCATCACCTTGGTTATGGAGTACAGGCACTGAGGAAAGGCCAACAGGAAAGCCAAAATCCATATGCTTCCAATAACCACCTTGGTAGCTGTTGCGGAAAGCCTAGGTTTCAAGGGATCAATAATGGCCATGTACCTGTAACAGAAAGGAAAAGCCTGTGTATAAGAAAACTTCAGAGGTTAGGAAGTATATATAGAATCAATTGAAGCTTAGAGTTGAGAGAAGGTTAAAATCAGAGATATTTGTCTTCCTGAGGTTCTGATGGCATTTGGGTGGTTCAGCCTTCATGAGGGCAGTGCTGGAAGAAAAGAAGGTTCACTGTGGGACAGTCAGTTAACTGTATGTATACCAGTAGAGCAGCCATTTCTCAAAGAGTTAATTAATCCTGGTACTGCACAACCTGATTGAAAAGCAGCAAGGCAGCTGCCTCCTCTGTTTCTCTGCTACATAATACAGGGTTTCTCTCTAATTAAAAAATTAACAGCCAAGCTGTCAAGGTTATTCATCATCTGTCCAAAGCTACAGGAACCTGAGAAGAGTGCATGCATTTATTTCAGTAGAAAAAGACTGACTTCAGGTTGTCTGCCAAAATGCTCCAGACTGCAGCTGGTTCATCCAGAGACTGAGCCATATGAACATTTCCTTGGGCAATGTAGAAGTGATAAAAGCACCAAGAGAAATAGGTGCATAAAGCATAAAAACATCTCTTTTGCTTTCTCAATTCCTGTTCTCTCAGGTAGGATAGCATTCTGCTTGCTGCCCTGCCTTGTATTGGCAATATATATATGCTGATAACTTTAGAAGAACATGCAAAAAAATCATTAAAAAGTTTACTCTAAGTAATTACAATTTAAAAGCTTATCAAAAAAGGGCAACAGGAAGGCATCAAGACAGACAGTAACAAGTCTTATTGTCTGTCTTTTGATCTCTGTTATAGGTGGAATGAACAAGGGAGACAGAAGTTTTGTATTTTGTCTACTCCATATCACATACTTCATGTTTTTTTCACATTTTTCTTATCATGACTCCTGCTTTGATTTCTGGGCTAAACCCTGAATTAATGTATTTTCCACCACCTTCCCTGATAAGACTATTTTGTTTAATTTAATTATGACCAAACAATGACTTGTAAAATCATTAATCATATTAATTAATTAGGAACACTGTTCAATATTTTTCCATTATCAGAAGGATTACTGATAAGTGTTACTGATATAGCATACTGAATAACTAACTACATGTTCTTTGATTTGACATCCTAATGTTTTCCAAAACCACACAAGGAAATGGGTTTTACATTAATGTTTTGGCTTCAGATCCAGAGGGTTCCCAAAGTGCATTAAAAAATCCTTTTATTTGTGATTGAAAGGAAAAACTGTTTGCATGTTAATGTAGGTGTTAAAGGATCAGCAATTCGAATCAAGACATTTTGATGGAAGTATTCAGTCTATCTGTGCTTGTTCAGGAAACCAAAGATCTGCCCTTCTGCAGTCATTGGTAGCACTGACGTTCTACTCTCTGTTTTCCAAACTATTGCTTTTCTGAAATTACAAGTTAGAATGGCAATGATTTAGAAGCTCCCCAGGAATAACCAGGGCAAGTCAAAAGAAAACTAATGAAATGAAAATGTTATTTTCTGAATTTCCTTCTGGGTTCTTGTTTGTTTGTGTTTTTGAATTATTTCATTGTTCTGTTATTCTTTTCATATTATATGAGAACATCAAAAGCAGATAGGAAACTGGGATGAATATGAAAACCATCTTGAATGTTCTACTAATGAGAGTTTTCCAGAGTTCTAGGAGACTATCTGGATCAGTTTCAACAGCTTATCAATCACAGGGATTAGTAGTAATTCTAGAAGAAGCAAACTCATTGCCAAAGAGTAATTATGGCCTGTATAATTCTACTCTCTTTCACAGTGCACATGTTAATTATTGGAGTGTAGCAGTGATTTCCTAAAGGTCCTCTTTCTAGGACCTTTGTGGGTGTCCAGTCTTCATGCCTGGTCACTGCCCTTGGCCCTGTCTGTTACAGGTTTTAAATACAGTTAGAAAGTCAACCCGCACCTATTCCAATCTATGTGTGTAGATAAAACATTTGCAGAACTTTGCTGTTTATGTCCTTCTTTGTGTCATTTATAACTTTTAAAGGAATTACAAAATGTAAAAGATGTACTATAGCTCTTCATCTACTCTCTATGTTTCTACCTTGTGGAAAGGTGCACTGGGATAGATTCAGTATGGAAAATTACATAGGCAGTAATAGGCATTGTATGGTAGGACTGTGGAAAAAAAAATCCAGTTTTTTTCATCTGCGTTTGTAGATTTTGTGCTATTGTTAGATTTAGGTGTTGCTGTGAGGCTTAGAAGTTATAATTTACAGTCACAGAAAATGAATTATTTTTTAGGTAAGCAAGCTTAAATTAGAAGATCTTTTTCCAAAGGGACAGTAATATGTGATTATTGTTGTTTTTCCTTCTCTATGTTTGTCTTTTTGGCATTCATAGATAAAAAAAATCAAAGCCATTTATGACATTTACTTTTTTGTTCTTGTGCTCTGCCTTGGCTTTAGATCATGAGAACCCACCTTCCACTGTTAGGTGACTTCTTGGTCTGTGCTTCTAAATCCAGGCAGAATTTAAATTGCAATCCATTGAAATCAAAGGATAAGGTGCCCTTCATTTCAATTATTTTTTTTAATTATTAATAAGTTTTTCTGTAATTCAAAGAGTAGCACTCATGTAAAATGAAGGAAGGAATGATGTTACCCAATTGCTACAGCTTCTAGGCAGACTTGCCCAAGATTTTTAGGTACAGACATTAGCTGCAAGCCAATAATAATAATAGTAAAGATTCATAAGACAATGCTCCTGATAAGAATTTGTGCAAGCAATCCTCTGCATCCATATTTATCTGCTATAGCAAACAAATTTCATTCAAGATCTTCCTGCATTTTGCAAATGTCCAATACTTGGAAGATGTAAGATGGAATATGCACGTTTAGAAATTTAGGAATGACCAAGTAGAGACGAAGAAAACATAGAATCAAAGAATATTAGGGGTTGGAAAGGACCTCTGGAGATCTAGTCCAACCCCCCTGCAAGAGCAGGGTATCCTAGAGCAGGTTGTGCAGAATGGTGTCCAGTTGGGTTTCTAGTATCTCCACTTGCAAGAATGTGGATCATACAACATCTGCACCATATTCCACGCATTACACTAAATCTTTTTTTAGCTAGCACCTTTGTTTCATCACTAGAATCATTTGTACATGATTTTATTTGCTGTGATCATGCTATATCCCTGTGTCATGGCTTTTCTTCCAGCTTTGGCTTGTGTTAGTCTTTGTCCCTAGCTAATTATTACTGAAGTCAGCAACAGTCTTTCCATTGAACTTAATGAGAAATCAGTCTGGCTGCAAGATATAATGGCTGGTGCATCGTGGTGTGCTTGCTGCAGCTCTTTTCCTTCAAGACTCTTTTCTTATCTGCTAGGGTCAGAATAGACCTAGTCTCTCAGAACTACTCAGTTTGGCTGGAGTCTACCATTCACTGTTTGGTACTTGTTTCTTGGGTTCATCAAATCAAGCAAATCTGTTTTCTCTGAAACAGTCCTCATTTGAATAACCTTATGAATAACCTTGATAAACTCTTTAAGCCAGTGGTTATAATGACAACATAGTCATGTAGCTCTGTTACAGTTTGCAAGTAACTTAAGAGACAAATAACTACAAAGTACTGTGAAAGATTCTGAAGTTTGTGCATGGTCCTGACAGTAAAAAAGATTAAAAAGAAACCACCCTAATTTATAATTTTGTCAAACAGCATGAATTGACTAATACAGGCAGGAAAATCTTCACTCTTTCACACATCATGTAGGAAATTGTAGCAAAAATACATAAGATGTTTTAGAAACAAAACAGTGTTCAAAATTGGATCGTACAAATGCCCATCTGGAGACACAGTTGGAACTCTTTAATCATCCTAAGTGATTTGTTTTTCACATGTTTACAGTGTGTTTATAAACTCAAATGGGGTAAAAAGTAATCAATTCGGCTCTAGATTGTAACAGGAAATTGGGACTTGACAAAGGAAGAGACCAAGAGAATATCATAATGTTTGTGTCTAAGTGGCTCATTAACAGCAGACAGCAGAGTGCACTTCCTTGGTGAATATATAGATGCTGTTACTGCCTCAAAGCAGATGCTGGTTTTGAAACTTTGTATTTGGAATCAGCTGGTAATTAAGAAACTTAGGTAGGGAAATTTCTATGATTCCCTGCCCTTATTTAAATCATTGTGTGGAAAATCCTGCAAAAGTTCTCTGTAAGGTAGATATAGTAGACTAAATAGGATGGAAATGAACTGTGAGATTTTAGAGGCATTTTTTGTGTGATGAAAACCAAACCTGTAACTTTTGTATTCTTTACAGAATCACAAAGGTTGGAAGAGACCTGTAAGATCATCAAGTCCAACCATACCTATCACTAACATGCCACTAAACCATGTCCCTAAGTAGATCATCTAAATGTTTCTTAAACTCCTCCAGGGACAGTGATTCCACCACCTCCCTGGGCAGCCTATTCCAAGACTTAACAACCCTTTCAGTAAAAATTCCTCATTTTATATAATCTAGACCTCCCCTAGTGCAACCTGAGGCCGTTTCCTCTCGTCCTCTCACTGTTAACCCTGGAGAAGAGACCTACCCCCATCTTGCTGCAACCTCCTTCAATCTTTATCTTCTACCTACTAGAGCAAGGCTGTGTCTTTTCTTGTGAAAGTAGTCTGTATTCATTCATTTAGACTGACTTTCTCTGCGGGAAGAGTGGCTATGTGCCTTTTTGTAGGACTGTCTGTGACTCTTGAATAAGACTAGTTTTAGTGGCCAGAAGGATCTACAGTGAACCATGTTCCTGTTACACAGTGACCACCTTAAACCTAACAGCATGAAGAAAGATTGTTTGACAGTGTGATAGATAAACTAGCACAATGTGCATTTGAGAGATCAGCAGGCAATATTCCAGAGGGGTAACTTGTCCTTGATTTAGCAAGAGATGCATGTGCTTCTCTTGTTGTATGGCTGTCGTGCTTTGAGCAGAGGGTAACACTGCAGATGCCAGACACTGTAAAATACCAGACTGACTGACTTCCTCTGACAAAATCATACACTCATAGGATAGCTTGGGTTGGACAGGACCTTAAAGACCATGCATAGGCAGGGATGCCATCCACTAGACCAGGTTGCTCAGGGCTCCAGCCAACCTGGCTTTGTGCACTACTAGGGATGGGGCATCCACAACTTCTCTGGGCAACCTGTCCCAGTGCCTCACTACCCTTTGAGTAAAGTATTTTTTCCCTAATATCTAATCTAAATCACCCCATTTTTGGTTTAAAACCATCCCGCCTTGTCCTGTCTCTCTGCCCATGTAAGAAGTCTCTCTCCCAATAACTACTGAAAGGCCACAGTAAGGTCTCACTGGAGCCTTCTCTTCTCCAGACTGAACAATTTCAACTCTCTCAGCCTGTCTTCATAATGAAGGTGCTCCAGCCCTCTGATAGTCTTCATGGCCTCCTCTGGATCTATTCCAGCAGGTCCACACCTTTCCTGTGCTCAGGACCCCAGAGCTGGACACAGTACTCTGCAGCTTCTGTTTCTTCTACTATCTGAATACAATCTAGCTGGGCTATCAAGGACCAGTATCAATGCAAATTCTTCAAAACCAGCTTCATCTGCACAAACAACAACTCACTCTGC
Source organism: Bucco capensis (assembly GCA_013396975.1). Lineage (NCBI taxonomy): Eukaryota > Metazoa > Chordata > Aves > Piciformes > Bucconidae > Bucco > Bucco capensis. Next base: position 195,943 of record VWZO01006721.1, on the reverse strand, counting down.
TGTTGCCTACATTTCTGACATTGTCATCTGAATGGTTTCTTCCTTGTTTCTGCAGTTATCTTGAGCCCTTGATTGTCTTTGAAAAAGCACTGCAGGCTACATTACATAGTAAACCACAGATCTATCTTCTAATAGTTTTCATTAAGCTATAAATAAGAGCACTGAGAAAATGTCTTTAAGGCTAAGACTCTGTCTAAAATGAACTTTCCATTTGAACACATGGCTTGAACTTGTCAGATGTTGTTTCCTGCCATGAACAAGAAGACTTAGGGCTAGTCACTGGTGTAAATGTTGCTTATACACCTCGAGGTATTGGCTTATCAGCCTCATTTTTTTCCCACTGCATCTTTTGAAAGCAGCTTGTTAAATATAATATTTACTTCATGAAAAACAAAGAGGAAAAAATAGCTGTTAAACCTATATTTATTGCCAAACTGTCTCAGTATATTACTGATGATATAACTGTCATGGATTTTGACCAAAACCCAAAAAGATTCTGTCTTTTTGCCTAACCATTATGAGTTTGTACCATAGCAAGAAATGGACTATTTTTCCTCTGTCTCTGACAGTCTGAATCCTGTAGCCATTGCATCAGGATGTTCTGCAGAAACTATTTCATCTGAAAAGAAAGAAAAGGAAGAAAAGAACGGATGGGGGGAAGGAAAGAAAGGGAGAAAGGGTATTGTAAACCCAAGAAAATTATTTTAGGCCCCAAAGTTGTTAAGACTCCTTTATGTTTCATCTCTTGATTTTTGAACCCTTCATGCTTTCCTGTTGAACTTTTCCTCTCCAGTTCTGAGGACTAATATTTTTCAGAGGGCAGCCTAGATACTGGAATCCAGAAATATGATGTGCTTCACCTTCAAATACAAATTTGGGGAACACAGAGAAACAGGAAAGGATTTCCTATATGAATTCTATGTTCTATTCTACTGGCAAAGTACTGTTAGTGATAATGTTAAAAGCATGTCTCTGCCTTTTTCCCTTCATGATATGCAGTGACCAAGGCTGGTTCAAGAAGTCATCTCTTAGTCTGGAAAAAAAAGCTGAATTGAACTTTAGTTTGGGGACACAGCAGGTAGTGTTTTGTGTAGTTATGTGACACGAGAGGCAGGTAAAACTAACAGTAAAATGGCATCTTGTGGAGAAAAAAAAAGGCATAGTGAGTTAATAGAAACTGCCTTCATTCATTTCTTTGCATTAAAATATTCTTAGATATAAGAGAAGAATCTTTCTGGGAAAATAAGCTCCCAATTTAGATAACGTTATTCTGCCTCAAAGATGGTTGTGTATAGTTTGGCAGGAGTATCAGTCTAAAATGTTTATGGGACATGAAAGCCTTGAGCAGCTTGTCCCAGGAATAGGAACTCATGCAGAGACAAACACCAAATTGTGTTCTAGTGGGAAGATAATACATTTTCAGATGTGCCAACTGCCTACTTCAAAATTTCAGTAACAGATTCATTTATAGGGCTTATGGTACCACTTTGTGACAATAATAACTGCTCTTACAGCATATGATAAGAAGAATGAAGAGCCTAAGTGATATCTTGAGGATCTAAGTGTGTATACAGGATGAATTTAGCTTTCATTTGATAAATTGAATCATGTTTATGCCTTGTAACTGTCTTTTGTTACAAGCTTGTATCATATTACTTATTCCAGAGTCTGAGGGATTAATGACAGCCATCAGTAACTGAACAATGTCACAGAAAAATAGAAAACTGTAGCTATATTAGATAGATATATTAGAAGTCTAAGAAATAAGATGGGAAACTAAAATGGTAAGTTTTGGATAAGGATATTGGTGTAACAGGCATACTAGAAACTAGGTAGGAGGAATCTGTAACACTGTAATCCTCAGGTTCATAAAAAGCAGAGGAGATTGTGCAAGAGCAGGAACAAAACTGAATGTTAAATATAGTTTAAAGTCAAGTAAAGTAGACTAAATGTATTAATTAATATTATAGAATGTTAGGGTTTGAAACTCCAAGCATGATTCTGAAAAATAAACTTCAGGGTTACACAAACAGCTAATTCTCAGTAATAATGGTGACATGTCAAAAGACATGAGAAGGCTGTGATAGCAGGTAATGCAAGAATAATAGAAGAGATCAGTGATTTCTGTGCAGGCAAGAAGAATATATTCTTGGTCAACATCAATAACTGCTCTACAGAGCATCTGCTAGAAGCCCAAAGTAAACAAACAGCTCTTGAGTTAGTCCTGAACAATGTCTGTGGTCAGGCTTGTTATTTGACTAGTGTCTAGAGTACAGCTGCTTTTAACATCTCTGCAGAAACAATAAAAGGAAAAAAAAAAGCTGCTGTGGTAGTGTATCATTTATAAAGGAAGAAGTATAAAAACTTGAGGAGGCTTATTAAGAAAAAATGAGAAGGGCAACCAAAAGGAAACAGAGTCTGCTAATAACAAGAAACAATCATTTTCTGAAACATAGATATTCACTAATTATCTGATCTTTTATTAGTGGAGGTCACTTTGATTTTTGAGTCTGGTGTTCAGCAAAGTGAGCATAGAATGCTGGGCTCATGGCTATTGGATTCTGATTCTTATTCTACTGCAAATTATTTGATTTTTCAATCAATATTTTTTGTGACAGAGAAGTAGAACTATGAGTTGCTAAGAATCTCATTTTCTCTTTTTTCATAGCTTTACAGAACATCTGGCTGAGAATGCCACTTAAAATTTGCAATTAGTAGGAAAAGCATTATGATGAAGTTGTCTATAGCACAATTAGAAGGTACAACAACATGCTTCCCAATCTTTGCACCTGGAAATGAGAAATGGTTCAGAAGATGGATTAAACCTTATAAAATCTTAATTACCATCACTGGAAAGTGCTGCAGTTCTGCCAAGGCAATTAAGGCGAGATGCATAATGTGATTTGAATGTGTAGAAAGGAGTTTTGTGAGCAATTTCAGTGCTAAAAGGAATAAAAAATCTGAAGTACAAAGCAATCTGTTTTTCTGAATGAAACTTCAGGAATTTGTCAGATTTCTAAAGTATGGAGTAAGTTCTTTCTTCAGTACAGCAAATGTGAAAATGATCACAAATAAAGGAACATTTCTTAGCCTCCTAGGGAGGCTAAGAGCACCTTCCAAGAAAGATGGGCCATCAAGGCATCTCTGCTGGAAATCTGACAACTGCATCTCCCCTTTAATCACTGGACACTACAGTTGTCCTATTCCATTGTTGTCAAGAGCACAGAGGTGAAGTTTTTCCCTGCCCTATTTTGTTACACAGTCACAAAGGCTTGTTTTGCTGCAAGTAATCAGTAAAAAATCAAGCACTTTGAAACCATGTTCTTACCAGACCTCTGGATATGCCCAGATGGCAATGTAAATTGTCTCATTAGTTAAAATCAGGAGGAATCAGCAGCTCAGTGCTCTGTCAGAAGAGCTATTAAAAACCAAGTCTGAAGTAATTTCTAAGGAGGCAAATGCTTCTGCCAGATGCATAAATACAAAGAGGCGGGAAATTTGAAATCCTCTCCCTTCGCACAGAGTCTACAACTCCTTATCAATGTGAATTAGATGACATCAACCGAGGGACAGATACTGTTTTCACAGGTGAGGAAGCAAAACCCTGCTGCTGTTACAGAATGAGTGTTAAAAGACGGAGCACAGAGTAGAGCTGAAGTCAAACAGAAGTATTTGTTGTTAAAGAAAGCAAGAGAGTAAAACCAATAAAAAGGCTGAAGGAAAAAGAGCAAAGACAGGGAGAAAAACAGTGTTAGGGAGAGATGTTAAAGAGGTACAGAGGAACACAATCAATGAACTCCCATCACTTTGTGATTGTTATCTCTCTATTCTCATTTCAGCAGAGAATCTCTTCTCAGTCTCTCACCCCTAAACTTTTCGTCTCTTTTCTCACCTGTCCACAGCTATTGCTGTCATGGAGTAGATGCTGGCGAAGACAGCTGTGATGGGAAAAAAGTTGTGGAAGCGGCAGTAAGCCTCTCCAAAGTACCACTCACTGTGCAGCGCGTAGATGAAGTTGATGAGGGTATTGAAAGCAGCCATGGAGGCATCAGAGAAGGCCAGGTTCACCAGGAAGTAGTTGGTCACTGTCCTCATGCGCTTGTGAGCCAGGATAATCCAGATGACAATGAGATTCCCAAACACAGCCACTGCCACGACACCACCGTAAGCCAGAGACCACAGGGCAATGCGCCAAGAGGGTTGCACAAACTGATTGGAGAAGTTGGCTGCTGAGGATGCTACAGGGGCAGAAGTGTTTCCAGCTGGTGCTCCCAGCATCTGTCCCAAGGGATCACCTGCTGCAGCAAGGCTCATGTTCCAGTTGACTGTTGGTACAGAAGTCATCTTGGATGTCTCAGCCCTCCAAAATCCTCACCCACAGAGAAGAGGAAAGAAAGAAAGGGGGGGGAAGGAAAATAAGGCAGCACAGCTGGTACTGGGAAGTGGAGATCTGTCAGAAAAAGCTTTGGCTACACTGTTACAACTGTTAGAAATGCTGTTCCAGCTGAATCAGGAGAGCTACCTGTGAGTAGAACAGCATCCCATTCCTCCTCTGTATGGCCACCTCTTCCTTTTGGTTTTGCTGAAGGAGAAGAAACTAGGAGCCAAGGCACGTTTTATAGGCTTGTGAGTTCCCAGCGTCATGAAGGGAGCGGAGCAGTAAGCTCTGTTTGCTGGCTGGTAAGATAACACCTCTTTCTCTCTGTTCTCCCTCCTCCCCTTTTATTTCATTCATTGCCAGCAGCAGGCACTTCCAGGAGCTGTAGAGAGTGCCATGAGGAAAATGAATTCTCATCTCATTTGTGTTGAGAGATGTGTTTTATACATATATTGCCTTTCTTTAAGTTTCGTTATTGTGCTTTCTTTTTAAATAGTCTTTTTGCCCTGCCTTTGCAGGGCTAATTATCTGGCTTAGCTGAACATCCCAGCACTGAGACTGCTTTTTATTAAAGCTGTTTCCAGATGAATTCAGATCTGCTTTTTTTGCTGCTGTCTTTCCATTTATTACACACTTTTAATCATTCCATTTACTTTTAACTATTCCATTTTGGAATAGTGACCTCTTTCAGATAAATAAATCCATCCTGCTGCTCTCTAATTTCACTTTTTAACCTGTAGTAGGTAACTGACATTGAGAAACATTTACAAAATTAGTATGTGACTATCTTTTTCTTACAGCACTAACTTTGGTGCTTGTAAATCTATTTGCATGTTCAGCACACACTGATTTTTGTTGAAACACTATGCAGCCCTAAACATAAATGTCTTTACTATGGATGAAATGGTAGGGCTTTGTTTAATTTGTGTCTTTGTAAGAAAGTGATTTTTAGTTCTTTTAACTTATTTGCACTTATTCCACACTTAGTACTATTATAATTTTGAGCTAACAGTATTTTTATGTGCAGAGATTTCTATACTGGTAGTAAAGGGTAAATGAGGAAATTTGACACCTGGTGTTTTCACATCCAAGAAATCAGTTTTCTTGTTAATACCTTAACAGCAGCTGGCATTGGGAATGCATGCTTTGTGCAAGGGTTGATTGCAAAGGACTTCAACTAAAAAACCTTTGTTATTCAATAGGCTGCAGTCTTTAGGGAGACAATGTGTTTCAGTGCTGATCTGCTCTATGCTTCAACAATTTAGAGCTTCTACTTTTCATCAGCAGAGATTTCAACTGTATCACAGCAGTGGGAGCTATTTGGTACTTCTATCAGCAAAGACACATTCTACATTTTTTTTAAACAAAAGCTTCATACAAAAATCAAATATTCCTGTCTGCTGCTTCCTCCCTGCCTGTATTTACCCAGTGGAACTGCACTTTAATTGCAGGTCTTCACTGCAGTTTTAATTTGACTGACTGCAGTTGTGGCCAGTTCTATATGCTTCTCAGTTGTTACCAGCTGGCAGGATCCCTAACAGCATCTCACCACGGGCTGAGCAGCTCAGTTGAAAACCACCCTTTGCTACAACTTATCTAGAACCTCCCCATGTACTGTGGGTCATTACCACATTGCAGTTAATCCCACAGTTCCGTTTCAAGTCCCAAATCTTCCACTGACATCATCTTCCATCCTCTCTCTGGAGGTAAGTAGGGAAGAAGGCAATAGTAGTTCACACAGTTTTCCCAGTAGCTTTGTGCTGTGCTCTCAAGAGATCCTGTAGCAAGAAGCAGAATCAGCAGAGGCTGTAGTAGAGCTGAGTGGGTTGAACAACTCTAAGTTAGCTTCCCCAGTGAACTGTAGGATATATTTCTCTGCCTTTGGGGCATGTATAGAGAGGACTTTAGGAAGGCAGTGAAGAATAAGCAGTTGAGCAATTCAGGCACACTCTCTTGGTAAAATCATTGAGGTGCTGTGAGGAAAATGAGGACATATTCCACTCCTGTAGCGAACTTTTTAGACACTGTGTTCTTCCCTGTCCCCTTTCCTCCATACATGAGAAGAGAAAAAAATGTCAGGTACTGTTAGCATAATGGAAAACCTAGATTTTTCATTAGTAGCTTGCTCAGTAAGCTGGGTGTTATCTGCTGGGCTGCAGCAGGTATCCAAATCTGGCAGAAGAAGTGGCTGAGTATCTGGAGCTGTTTTGTTTTGGGAAGTGGAACACTGAACAGCACATGGCAACTGTTGGGCAACTGGATCAGCCTCCCATGGGGAACATTTATGATTCCTTTTGGAGATGACTGTAAAAATTGGCTAGAATAAATTCTCTGTGCTCTGAATTTCATTTTTACTGAAACCTTAGAGGAGCAGTGCAGTGCAATTGATTGTAGCAAAACCAGGTCCTCCTACAGCCAAAGACTGTATAGAAGAGATAGGTTGACCTGTCCTTTAGCACCTACCTTGTTAACATTTTAACTAATTAAGGAAGGAGGTTAGGCACCAGTAATTGAGTCTTGCCTAGAGAGGAAATTCACTTGGACAGTAAAGTCAGCCGTGCTTCTCCATCAAAATTTATAGTGATTATACATGTACTGATTTAAATTTGGTCAACTGAAGGACAGCATTCAGTTTCTCAAATAAATTCCACAGCAACTTGGTGAAAACATTTGTATTAATTACTTCTGGCTAGCAAAATCTGGCTGACTGTGGTGAAACTTATGCAAAGGACAAAAGACAAAGTTCTATGGTTTTTCTCAGTCTCTTGTAGAAAAATAAGGTAGTTGTAGAAAGTAACCATTCTGGAATTTTCTTCTAAACCTACTTACAGGTACATGATTTCTTATGTTAACCTCTGGGCATTCCAACTTAGTTATATTTGCAGTGGCAATGTTTCATTTTCACCTAGGTAAGACTATACTCAGTTTTAGAGTGACTGCTTTCTGGTCATCTACTATTTGCTAGGCTCTTTTGCCTTTCCAGTGATAGCTAGTTTGGTGCCTGTACGCTCAGCTGTGGCTAAACTCACAGCTGTGAGCAGTTCCCTGTTCCCAGCATCACAGAAATACTTAAAAAATCTATTTATAAGTCTATGATTTAATCTTCTACAGCTCTTCTGGAGTACTTGAAGTTTTCATCTGAAGTCACTCTTCCACTAAATTAATCTGTGCATTATGGGAAAGGCAGCCACAGCATATCAGCAGAGGTGCACAGGTAGGGATCTGTAGCAAAATAGCAGCCTGTGTAGCAGATATACTTAGCATGAGAGCTAACTGCAGCATTGTTAATTACAGCAGTTCTGCTTCACAGCACCTGTACTCTGGCATTTTTTGTATATATTATATTTTTGTATATAGCACTGAGGGCCTTGGTAAGATTGGTTTTGGATCTGCTTGCTTGCTTAGGCTTAGCCTAAAGACCTCATTCCTTTTCCTCCTTCCTCCTTCCCCCAGCTGGAACAGATGATCCTTCAGCAGCAGCTTTGGTGGTCCAGATTTTGTTTTCACCTTTGCTACCTCCTGCTCATCAGTCAGTCATGCAAAGCTTTAGCTGTGGTGGTGAAATCTGCAATTTAAGGATGCTCAATGCTATTTATTATGGCTGCTTGTTAGTAATGTGTGGCTGTCATGACAATATCAGGCTACCTGGATTCTGAGTAGTTTGCTTTTATTTGTGTGGCTTAAAACACAGCTGGAAAACTCACTTTGAACTTGGTCTCTGATTATTGCTCATGTATGCAAAAGTCATCCTCCCGGCAGTAAGTGGAAATGACTCAGTAGGATATCAGACAACTTCACAAGCATGTGAGTCAGGATGTTGCAGCAAAGGGGTAGGACAAAAGCAGAAATATTGGATGTGGCTCTTCATCATAGCTGAGGGGGATAGTTGGGGGGGGACAAGCAGAGCCAAAGAACTGATTAGAGACAAATTTTATTCTAGAATATGATGCTGAGGTGCAACTTCACTGAAACTACTTTTAGAATAAAGTAAAACTCAGCAGGTCTAAGGATGAGTTATGGGAAATTAACACTAACTAGAAACAAAGACTAATCTGAGTTATAGATAATAGTCACAAAGTATTTTGGATGAGAAAACATTTATTCTTCTTGGATGAAGAAAGAATAAGCAGGATTTATTCAGCCACTGAGAGTTTGATTTCTGATGCTCCTGAAAGGCTAGATTCACTTGGTTTCCATTGTTACCAGCATAGCTTAGCTGCTGTTTTTAGCTGCTGCACATAGGACATGACTTGAAGGGGTTGAGTCTCTGGTACAGTGAAGTGATTGTGTCAAAATGTTGTTTGTAGGGCACAGTTGTTCTGTGAAAAATGATTCTTATTCATTTGGTTTCCTAGTCAGCCAGGGCTTTGGGAGGAGAATACATTATACAAAGTATGATACTAGCAATTTTTTGTAAAAAAAATTAAGTGGATTGATTCAAGTGGTTCTTCTACCTGACAACAGTACATCTGGAGAGGGAGTAAAAGCAGAGTGAAATGAGATGTGATATAATAAACATTTTCATGGGCTATTGTGATTAGTCTTCTTTCCTGCTATTATTCTTTTCCTCTTCACATTCTTTGTTGCAGTCCCTGACACAAATTAGTGTGAAATTTTCAGTGATTTTTTTTAGGGTTTTTTTTAATACTGCTGTACATTCTTCATTTTCTCCAATGGGAGATAAATTGTTTGAATTGTAATTCCAGGCACTTCTGCCTTTTTATCTTCCTCCAAATGCTCAAATGCCTGTCTAGTATCATAAGTGAGATGAGCTAGCACCTTACAAGTAATGTGTGCACTCATATACCTTTCCCCATATTCTCCTTTTCTTTTAAATTGCTTTTTTTTTATTGTTTTATTATAAAGTCACATTTAACCACAGAATTATAAGGTCATATAAATCAGAGGTGAAAAGAATGTCTTTTATTAGATCTTGCAAGTTTCTAACCACTAGTCTTGAAACTAATGGTTTCCTGCTGTTGCCACCTGAAATTCCTGTGGGCCTTTTTGTAAGTCCACTAAAGCAAAGAGCAAAGACACTTACTGGCAAATCTCCTACAGGGTTCTTTCTAGTGATTTGTTTCCTTCCAAATACCCAGTTAAGGGGGATTTTACTGGTGACTATTCTGTCTCCTAAAGTAACTAAATATATGTTCTATATATTAAATTTACATGCATGTTCATGCATCATAAAATGCATATTTTAAGGTCTTGAACAAGATAAGGAGGTGTTCCTAAAGAATAATGTAATCTCATCTCTTTCAGAAGACTGTCTGTATGAGACCATATTCTGGCAGCATAGAAATGATTTGTTACTCGTCTTCGTTGTGCAAGGAAAAAAAGGGTCTAAATTTACAGATAGTGTTACTACATTTTTATGACTTTTGGCCAGAATTTCTTTTAAATTCTATGTCCTAGAGCAGCATCAGAGTCAAGTGAATTTGGTAATTGCTTATGTGATAAGCATATCATAACTTAGTAGAAAAGCTGTATCTGCAAACTGTGTAGCAAATACAGGAGGGAAATAGCAAATAGGAAATTTTATGTCTTGAAATGTATCGTTTTGCACTGGAAGTAAAGGATAAAAAGAAAATATTCTCAGCTACTTGCTCAAATGCAGGAAGACATTTGCTTTCCCCTTGTTCTGCATTCTGGAATCCAAGATTTGTGCCCTGCCTGCTTCAGAATTCAGTTTTTCACCTGATGTACAGGTGGAGAAGGGATTAGGTCTTGGCTTTTCTGGATCTTGGCTTTTCTGCATCCTAAACCACTGTTGTGGCCTATATGCTGACAATGTCATGTCATGTTTTGTGTATTCGCCTATGTGTCAGTCTAGAAATATTCTGTTTCTAAAACATAGAGTTTCTTAAGCCAAAAGGAAGGTCTGTGAGTTAGCTGGTTTCAGCAGAAATAATAGTTTAATTGCTTTTTCCAAAATACAGTATTATCTGCCTATGTAGAGTTTTATGGTACTCATTATTGAAATAATCATTTCTTAAAACCTACTATTTTTCAGTGAAAGTTAATCATTGTTTTCTTTCCTTGTCTCTTCTCCCTAATGCTCAGTTTCTGTTTCTCTGGTGTGTGATCTTTCTTCTTCCTTTGGAATTGGAGTGAAAGGAAAAGCAACTATGACCATATCAGTGATACTTGTGGCTTTAAGAAGTCAAATCTCTTGCACCTTTTCTGCAAACCATTGGACCATCTGTGCTATGATACATATTACAGAACAGTTCTTATTAATTTGATTTCCTGTACTCATGTTGAAATAATATTATTTATGTGAGAACAAGAGCACTTGGCATTTGCCTTTCATCATTCAGAAAGAGAATTTTTCAGCATGCAAGTACTCATTCCTGCAGCCAGCAGGAATGCAGCCAGTTGTTTATTGACTACTGAAGATCACATACTTGGTTGATGTTCAGCAAGCTGCATTACAGTCCCCAAAATACAAGAAAATATAACTGAGTACAAACTGACTTGAAGATTTTGGGGTCATTGTGACCCCCAAAAAGCTGTGATAGGAAAAGCAAAACAAAAGAATGAGCAATGAAAAGGGTTGTTTTGTTCAGTTTTCTAATGGAAGACTTTCTAGAAACAAGCTAACTGTAATTTTCTCTCTTCCAAGCCTATCCAGACAACAAATATTTTTTCCTACCAGTTTGCTAAAATTGGTTCTGTAAATTGCCACTCTGTTTCTGCCTGCTCAGTAAACTATGCTTATAAAACATTCCAGCTTTATTCACAAGGCCAAAGAAACTTTTCTGCTACAGTTACATTTCTGTATTGTTTACAGTTTAAGGAAAAGCAGAATAATTGCATTTTAAGGATTTTAGAAAAAAGTAAATAATCACATTTAATATCTACAACCTCTCTGAAACAAACAGATTCAGCAGAGCAGATTAAGGAATCAGGAAGAATTGAACATTGCAAGTAGTAGTAATAATAAAACTGAAAAGTATTCTAGGACAGTGGGTTATTACAGGAAATCTATTTACTTAAATGGGTACAGTGCAAACTCTTTACAGAAGTCATTGTCAGAAAGAATGGAAGGACATGCTGATGCTAGGTTGGGTAGTCGTGACCATTTGTGAGCTCACTTACACTGATCTTGATCCAGAATTACTCTGATTTCTGGGGAGTTGCTTTGAATTCCTGCCTAACTAAAGAGTGATCATTTAAAATGCTTAGAAGTTCCCCAGCAAAAGTCAGTTATAGTGGCATTGTGGTTTCACCCCAGCTGGTAACTAAGCACTACACAGCCTCTTGCTCACTCCTTTCCCTCTCCCAGCAGAGTAGGGGAAAGAGAATTGGAAGGGATGAAGAGAATTTAAAGGGTGAAAGTGAGAAAACTTGTGGGTTAAGAACAGTTTAATAATTAAAATAAAATATAATAATAGTGCTAATAATGATGATGAAAAGGAAAATAACAAAGAGAAATAAAACCCAAGAAAGACAAGTGATATACATGTAAGCAATTGCTTACCAGCAATAGATTGGTGTCCAGCCAGTGGCCCCCAACCAATTTTCACGCTAGTGTTACCTGCTGAGCATGTTGTCACATGGTATGGAATATCCCTTGGGTCAGTTGGAGTCAGCTCTGTTATCCACTCCCAAATTCTTGTGCACCCCCAGCACAAGAGTGAGGAGAAGAAAAGGCCTTGACTCTGTATAAGCACTGTAACTAAACCATCTCTGTGTTATCAGCACTGGTTCCAGCACAGCTCCAGAGCATAGTCCTATACCAGCGACTATGAAGAAAATTAACTATCCCAGCCAAAACCAGCAGAAGTGGAAGAAGGAGAAGAGCAGGTATAATTTAGATATGAAGCTGATGGAGCAGATCATCCTGAGTTCCATTATGCAGTACATGCAGGATAACCAGGTGATCAGACCCAGTCAGCATGGCTTTATGAAGGGCAGGTCCTGTTTAACAAACCTGATCTCCTTCTATGACTGGGTGACCCATTTACTGGATGAAGGGAAGGCTGTGGATGTTATTTATCTGGATTTTAGTAAAGTGTTTGATACAGTTTCCCACAGCATTCTCCTAGAGAAATTAACTGCTCTTGGCTTGGATGGGCATACGCTCCACTGGTTATTTCACTTTTCTCTAAGCACACAGTATTTCAGGTATACTGGTGCTTTGTAGTCTGTGGCTGGTCTGCAGTGCCAAAGATTCTTCAGGTGATGTATTCTGTAAATTGTAGAAGAGAGAGCCAAATTGTACTAATTTTATCTTAACATGAGATAGTGTTCCTATTGCAGCTTTTAATTGAGCTGACCTATTAAACCACTTGGCTGATACACCTTTTTGTGCTGCTCCAGCCCTGTTCTGCATTCTTGGCACAGCTTAACACCATGAGGTGTTGGTTTTGAGTATGTCAAATGAGCTATATTTACTTGAAAACCTGAGTAAGCAAAAGTACATACTTTGTTAATTGTACTCTTTTTTTTTCTGAAGCAGTGACAGCCAAAAGGCAATTGGTTGCTGCTTTTTAAAAGCATTAAAGTGAGTTTGTGTAGACCTGTGTTCTGGTTTGCCTATGGCACAGTCCAGCTTGGAGAACTAAGTTCCTCTCTCAATGTCAGAGTTCCAGTCTTCCTAATCTCCTTCGTAAAGTGCTCTGAGGTTACCAGTTACATCAACAAAGCATTGCTGTCAAGGTTGGAAACTGAGTGTCAGTAATTTTGTCCCAAGATTTTTCGAACACGCTAATCCTTGTGAAAATTTAATTGCCTTTTTTATGTACTAAATCACAGAACTTCTCTCCTATTTCTAGTGTCAGATAGGTTCATTTGCCACAATAGAAATCTTGTTGCAAATGAGCTGACCTTTCTCAGTAAGTCAGCATGTTCCAGAAGTATTGTGAAGGCAACAGAAAGGAAGGCAATTAATTTTTGAGGTGAAATGATACAGACTAATTAATTTTTTTGTGAATACAGTTTATATCACCAGGTGAGTTTTGAACAGGCAGTAGCAAAGAAGAAAGAAGAGGCATGAAAGCAAAAGGTAGTAACTAAGTATCTTATTTATTTAGACAAGCTCTAAACATCAGCATTCACAGATTAATTATTTTGGAACTTTGTGGTATGTATTTTGATTTTTATCATCATGTCCTTTTTTTTTAATTAACAATGTGAGATATATTTTTTCTGATTTAGATTCAGTATCAGTTTATTTTATGTGAAGATAGATCTTACATGCTCTTCAGCTGAGCTATGCTCTGCTGTACTGTACAGAGCATACATTAGCATACAAAACTAAGATATGCTATACTCCACAGTAGTATACTACAGCTAATGCTGACAAGAGCTGATGGCAAAATTCCTTTCCTTGTAGACATTTTCTAAAGGGACAATAATATTTCATTTATGAGAGGTATAATTGCCATACTGCTTAATCACTGGTTGATTTCTCCATTTACCCTGTCCAGCTTTACTGACTGATGTTCAGTGTCTGGGCTTGTAGTCATAAATTACAATACAAAGTAGCAACTGTGTATGGCAAATGCTTTCTTGTGTCATTGTCATGAGTGTGAGCATGATTTGATCAGACAACTTTTATTATTTTCTAGAGTAATAGTGTCACATGAACAGGTGAGACCCTGACTTGGCAGTCTGCCTGAAGATTTTTTTTCCTGTGGGAAACTTGCCTGTTTACAAATTTTCTTTGTATTTTTTACCCTTCGTTTTCTAAAACAAACAAACATAACAATATCAAAAATGGAAACAAAACAAACCTTAGAAATTTGGAAGTTTTCTTAGGAAAAAATGAATGTTTTCAGTGTAAATTTCCCACAAAGATGTGGAAGCTGCTCACTTAGAATGTCTATTTCTGTCAAAAACTGTCTCAAACTCATATTTTGACTAATCTCATACAGGAACAGTTCATCTTTCTTATTAATTCAGCTACCCTTTGGAAATGCATAATTGTTTAACTTTTATATGTATTTTTCGATAAGTAGGCTTACACATTTTATGGGTGGACTCTGATCCATTCTCCTGTCAGAGCAGGTTTATCTTCTTAAATCTTTAAGGAACTTGAGTAGTTATGCTCATAGCTAAGAGATTAACTCAACTGATATCAATTTATTAATGTACCAGGCGAGGACCTAGAGATTCTTTCTTTAAAGGCTTCACTTGCTTTAGACCATTAGCAAGAATTCAGGGAAGGACTCTCAGATATTAAGCTGGATCCCTGCAGAACATAGAATCATTTGGGTTGGAAGGGACCCCTGGAGGTCATTTAATCCATCCCCAACTACATCAGGTTGCCCAGAGCCCTGGCAAGCCTCACCTTGAATGCCTCCAGGGATGGGAACTCAACCACCTCCCTGGGCAACCTGGTCCAGTGTTCTACCACCCTTGTGGTGAGGAACTTCTTTCTAATGTCCAATTTAAATCTACTCCTCTCCAATTTAAAACCATTGCCCCTTGTCCTTCCACTATAGGCCTTTGTAAACATCAACTTCTCTGTTGCTCTCAGGACAGACCAGGGTGGTAAAGTGCCTTAAAATTTTACTCGTTTGCTCTTCTCTTCAATTACATCTCCTCACAAGGATTAAATCTACTTAGTCAACTGTACCTTGCTCCTAGTTTCTCACTTCTGTAGTGCCTGGTTGTCCTGGTTTGACCAGAAGCTAGGTTTTAGAGCATAACAGAAAAGCATTCTGCCATAAATCTTGTGTTTATGTATGTGCGTAATAAATGTTATGCACACACACAATATACACACAGAACATTAATTGAATATACTATTGGTAGGAATGTTGCCTAGTGTGTTTAGGTGGAAGAGTGCATCTGAGGAAGGACTGTGGCACTTGTCTACTAACACAGCTCCTTCAGGTTATCACACTCCAGCCCGTAGAGCTTCCTGCACCTTGCCACTTCTTGCATACTACTCAAGTAGCAATGTCACAGTCCTCTCATTCATCCCTTACTTGTTGTCCATCAGCTGAGAGAGATTTTCATGCTTGCCTTTTCATTATTTTTGTCATGAATTCCTGGAAAAGATGAATTGCAGTTTTTCATGGAGATACTTGACATTTATTCTTTCCTCTAGGCTACCTGATCTTTATAAGCATCCTGTTATGAGCTTGTTGTGATTTAACTCCAGCTGGCAGCTAAGCACCACACAGCTGCTCACTCACTCCCCCGTGCTGGGATGAGGGAGAGAAATGGAAGGGAAAAAGTCAGAAAACTCATGGGTTGAGATAAAGGCAGATTAATAAGTAAAGCAAAAGCCACTATGCAAATCAAGCAAAACAAGGAATACACTTGCCACTTCCCATCAGCAGGCAGGTTTTCAGCCTTCCCTAGGACAGCAGGGCTCCATCACATGTAATGATTACTTGGGAAGACAAACAGCATCATTCTGAACATGCTCTGCTTCCTCCTCCTTCCTCAAGCTTTTATTGCTGAGTGTGACATCATATGGTATGGACTATTGCTTTGGGATATTGGAGTTGTGCAACTTCTTGTGCACCCCTAGCCTACTCACTGGTGGGGCAGTCTGAGAAGCAGAAAAGATCTTGGCTCTGTGTAAGTGCTGCTCATCAGTAACAAAAACATCCCTGTGCTGTTCTTAGCACTGATCCAAAACATAGCCCTGTACAAACTGCCATGAAGAAATTTAACTCTACCCTTGCTAAAACCAGTACAGACCTCTGTCCATAGGATCCCAAAATAATATTTTTTTAATATCCTCCCATGTGAGTTTTTGTTAGCATACATTTTCCAAGATGGGACTTGGATACACTTATAGGCACACCCTCTCACAGTCCTTTTAGAAGTCACTTAATCACAGATAAGGAATGTTTTCATTAAAGTGTTCGATCTCCCTGTCCTTAGATGAAGAATGGACACAGGTCTTCAAAGGATAAACAACTCTTACAGTAGAAAGCAGGAGTTTAAAAATACTGACCATGGAAGTCAGGCAATCAATATCCTATGGGAGAAATTCTCTTGGGTATGTTTGGAAATATCTTTGTAACACCCTCTGGTTTTCAAGATGAACATAAAAGTTTGGAGATGATACCATCTGTTTAATGCTATGATATAAAGGTGCAAGCTTCTTTGAAGTGTTCATTGTATTTCTCCTCTTTCTCTTCAAGATGGCTTAGAAACAACTGGGTAGCAAGTGATCCAGGCAACTGGGTAGAATTTGAATAGCAAGATAGATGGCTAAGACCCAGACAGTTGTCATTGTTGCATTTCGAGGAACTCTCAAAATGTTATTCAATTATTGGTTGTTGGTTTTGTCACTGATTCTTTAAACTAGGCAAGCAGAAGATTAGGCAACCTCTAGACATCCAGTGAATAGGAAATCCAAACTTGGAGAAATTCCTAATTATACTTTATGTTGTAAGATTTTTTTTCTTTCATGCAGCTTTGACAACCTCCTCATTCCTGCTTATCTGAAGAAAAAAAAAAGACAAATAATTCAGCAGTGATCTGAGTTTTATCCGCTTTGGAAGTATTTAGTCAGAGAAACTTAATTTTCAATAGAGAGATCTAGTTTTCAGTAAGGGTGTTAAGGTTTCAGGAAAAGCATCTTGGGACATCCAAGAATATTATTTTTACTGCTTTCTGTGAACCGTTCCCTTTAACCTCTGGTATTGTTGTATGAGTAGTTACCTTGGCAGCTGTATCAAGAAGATACTCTAACCACTGGCAATAGTGTCTGTCATAAAAAGACAGGAAAATTAGATGATAGCTTTTGAGAAAGAT
Source organism: Bucco capensis (assembly GCA_013396975.1). Taxonomy (NCBI): domain Eukaryota; kingdom Metazoa; phylum Chordata; class Aves; order Piciformes; family Bucconidae; genus Bucco; species Bucco capensis. The sequence goes on along the minus strand of VWZO01006721.1, from coordinate 178,833 downwards.
TGGAAGGGGGTTGTCTTTCTTTTAAAATAAAATATGTGAAGATAAAATTATATGGCCTTTCATTCTGTGATGGCAATGGAGGTAGGAATCATAAAAAGCTTGTTCTTGGCAAGAAAAGATGCCTTTTGCTACGTTTTTAACTACAAGAAACTATGAATTGCAAAAAAGTAGAGTATCTGTCAATACCTGTCAATATCAATATCTGTCAATATCTTTTTTTTTTGTATGAGGGTTAGCTCTGCTCTGAGACTGTTGTTGACAGATGTGTCCTAAAACCCCAGATATCTCCAGGAATTTACTGTTGATTGGGAGCTTAACAAGGTTAGTAATCAGTAAGCTAATGAAAAATCATTTTTTCCCATGCCACAGACTTAGAGATGCAGATTGCAATAATTTCAGTTCCTTTAACTAATTGACTTCAACTACTGTAGACCTAAGTTGACCTTATGGCCAATCTATTTGTGGATAGCTTCTTTTTCCTAGAAGAGAGAGTAATCAGAAACAAAACTGAAACACTGTGGCAAGTTTAATGATGAAGGGGCTATGACAGCTCCATAATTTGCAGCTATTAAGTCACTTCTGATCCTTGTTGCTGCTTTTGGAATAAGAAAACAGCTTTTGTGTGGAAATGGTAACAAAGTTAGTAGATACCCCCTGCTACCCCTTTCTTGATCACAGAGCCAAGGCAGGTGGATGGACAGTGTGTCTGCACCCATAACATGTTATTGCAGCAGTGATAGTTGAGCATCTGGCAATTTCTCTAATGATATTAATTTGTCAACAACATTGTTCTTTTTAAAGGTTACCATTCATTTAGGGTTGGCAGCAGGTCATAATCTCATGCTAAAAATGACTTTTAGCTTTACTGGACTTTCCTTAAATAAAGGTGAAACTCCTTTCTTCTGTGTAAATAAAGGAAATGGCTCACAGCCTGAATTTTCTCTCTCTCTCTCACACACATACAGACATTCTGGTTCAAAGACATAAACAGATACAAACATGGGTGTCCTAAAGTCAAATGTTATCAATTACTCCAACAAATGACAGATGAACATGAGTTCTATGATATTATGAACTTGAGAACTACAAAAAAAAACCAAACTATAAAAAACCCAGAGGCAACTCCCCTTCCCCAGTGGGTAGGCAATGACTCTTATAAGAGACTAGCTACAAAAAGGATCATAAAAAGAGTTCAGAGATTTGGGGTTTTTAAAACTAAAAAGTGAGTCTTCCTAAGCTTTCCTGAGACAGTCAGAGAAAAAGTAGTCTTCTGATTAAATCTCCCTTCAGGCTATTGTCTGAAAACAATTTGTTCTCACACAGGTAGCAAACACTTGGGATTGAAGCTGTTTTATAAATTTTTTGCTCTTTTAAAACCAATACAGATGGTGGGTGTTGATAAAATGTTTGTTGTCTTACTAAACTGTTCAGATAATTTCGTTTTGTCAAGTAGGATTTGTAGTGGTAGGAATATGTGTAGAGGTAGCATTTGTAGGCTGAAGAAACTAATTTGTTGTGTCTGACTTCATGTGTGCAAAGTGTTATCTAATGGATTTATTTCCAAATTACTCTCACAGAGAAAGGGCCCTTCATCACTCATGATATATACCACCTTTTCTTTTATGGATGATAAAGACAGGGAAATCTTGGGCTGGCATATGTACTTTGGGTGAATTCTAGCGCTGCCCTAATAAATACACTGCTATCCAGAATGATGAATTAGTGTTCCCTGCTGCTGAGCAGTGGTTTTGCCTCATATTCTTGTTTCTTATTCTTGTGGGCTGTCCAAGAAGATCAAGCAAAGGGTAATTGGAGTCTAGGGCTAGGGCAGTAGACAATGAAAGCCATTAAAACCAACTTCCATTCAGAATGAAAAGACAGAAAACTGGAGAGAAGAACTCCAAAGGAAGAACAAAAGGGTGAAAGACAAATCAATAAATAGCAGGGAGACAGGAGATTGGAAAGAGAGCACTGAAGATAATTGGATGTTGAAGCAAATTGTTTGGAGGGGAGGAGAGGGGAGGACGTAGGACTAAAAACCACACTGGTTTTGTCAGTGGTTATATTAACAACTGCATAATGATATATTTTGTCAGGCATCTGTAGTGAGACCTAAAAATAATGCAGTTTTATCTATCAACACAGGGAAGCTTTGTTTAGATTCCTGGCTTTCATCCGCAGGATTTCATTCAGCCTCCATTACCCCCATTAGCTGCATCTCATATCTTCAAACCTCAAGTGAAAACATTTGACTTGTGAACTGTGGAAATGATTTCTTTTGTGAAATATGGTAAAGCACTTTCTTTTTCACTTGGGAAAAATTACTCTAAACCCCTTTGTTGATATTTTGTCTTGATTTGGGACCAAAATACATAGAAATTTCTCATGGCTCTATACTGGAGGCTGGGTTTTTTTTTCATACTGTCCAGCTCCTGCCATCTCTTTACAGGTAGCCCAAAGTCTTAAGGTCAGAAAATAGCATTTCGATACTGTGGACAGAAACTAGTATGTTTCATTCAAGATTTTCTTTATCCAGTTACATCTCCCTTACCCCAGCTGCCCTCAGATTGCACCGATCAGCTGTGTTTTTCACTGCTGTCAATCCTTATTTGAGGAGAGCAAAGTGTTCTTCTTTAAAGCCAAGTGCAAGCTGGCATTTCACGTTTATATGACTGACAGCTTCATATTGATATGCTAATCGTTCATTGTGTCACCTTTGTGCGAAGCTCTTTCCTGTCAGAATGTTCTGTGTCCCACAGGCTTTGCTAATGCAATTAATCAACTAATCCAGGAATCATCTCCAACACAGAAAACTAAAATAATCTTTTCTGCTCTATACACTCTGCATTTTTTGTCTACAGTGGAATCATTACTCTTAGATGGATCTAGAATTTATTTTATCATTATAAATCATTACCAGCACTAGCTTCAAATCCCATGGAAAGGTACCACCATGCATAAAGCTTGTCTGTCTTTACCATTGACTTTGCAGAACAGTTGGTTCAGTGGAAGTTCCTCCTTCAGTCCTATATTGTTAAGTCTTCAAAAGGACACAGATTCAAAAGCTCTAATTTCAAAGTCTATACAGAGTATTTCCTGGTTAGCACAGAATCTGTGAATCAATTTACAGACATATCAACTTTTAAGAGGTAGGAAGCTCGGTGAGGTAAATTACTCATTTGAATTCCCTCTGTAATAAAAACATTTTTATAACAGGCACTGAGAGTTCTACCTAAGGAGTGATGCTATTTTTCTTATCCAGTAAAAGAGACACCAGTAGTTCCAGGAAAGTATAGGATGACTCTATGATGACTCTGTAAATATGGGCTTCTGGGTGAAGACCTGGGAAAAACAGGTCATTTCCAGTACAAAAATGGATAAAGCTGAACTCTCTAGGTCATTATGATCAGCTGTAGCTCTCTATGTCAGAAACAGAAAGAACTGGAGAAGTGTAATACAGCCTTTCCCCTGGTGTGCCATCAAACATTTTGTTACCTGGTGTCCTGGGAATTTACAGAGCAGATCAGGTTTATGGTGCCATATTTAATAGCCATGCTGAGATCTAGCAAAATTGATTGATTTTGTTTGTACTTTTGGTGTGTACATCATCTGGCTTTGAGATCCAAAAGTAAACAATATCCTGTACCAAAAAGTATTTCATCTTGTCTCTTAAGATTGTGGCCTGATTATTTATTTGGAGTATCTGTGATATTCCTTATTAATGTTCTCCAAATCAATATGTATTAGATAGATTTCTTTTGCAAGCAGAGGATTTCTAGTATTTGTAAACCCTCCCATATGTAAACTAGACAATATCTCTCATTTCTGTTAAATACTGTCACCTTTCTTTGAAAATCGTCTAGTTAACAGTATCTTTTGTTCTGAATGGTCATAGCTGCATTATAGATGCATATTGCAGTATAATTGCGTTTTGTTCTTTATACTCTTTCTAACAATTCATAACATCCTATTTGAATTTTGGCTGCTGCTGAGCCAATGCTTTCTGAGAATATCTCCATTGATTCTTCCATCTTATCTCTGAGTGAAGACAGCCAGTTAAAGTCTGACATGGTAGGCCCATAGCTACAGGGATATATAGTGAAAGCTCTTTATTTCATCAGAGTTGATACTGACTCACTTGGTAGTAAGGGATCTTTATATACATGCAGTGTAGTTATTACAGGATTTTAAATTTATTTCATTAAAAAATATATTACCTTAGTTGCAGAAAGGAATCTGAAAAATTACATACATACCCTGAGAAAGCAGAAGGCAAATGAGAAGCCCTTGCAGATTTTTAGCCTTCCTTCCCCATGCTGAGAATTTTCAGCAGACTGCTTTGCATTCTAAGGTCAGAATCCTAGTTTTTGGATCCTTTAGGTGATTGTTGTTGTATTAGAGTATTGGAAAGGCTGGGTGGCCAGAGAGAGGGTGGATAGGGCAGGCTGGCTGCAGACATCTTTGAAGCACTCACCCCTTGGGGGAAAGCACTGATCAGAATAAATGAGACACAAGAATTGCTCTGGTGGAAGAAAGGTCCCACTATCAATTAGTTTATTTCAGCATTATCTTTGTGTCAGCTAATGAGATATGGAGTGGCAGGTTTTTGTTGTACAGTGAGTTGATGGTTTATATCTGAGGTAGTAATATGGCTTCAACTGTTTATTTTTATTAAGAGAAAATACAAGAATTCCTATAGGGCTTTTTAAATAATACAGTTTGGGACAGCAATAGATTGTCAACATCTGTAGATAAAATACCAATCCCTACTACATGCTTCCAATAAAGGTAACTCTATCTTTCTCCATTAAATTCATGTTGCCTGTCTTATTTCCTAGGAGGATCAGGCATCAGTTTGGTGCGTTGGCCGGGAAACTGGAGTTAGCAAGTTGGCTTCTCTCCTGATCAAGCGATGACCATCTAGAAAGAAGGAAATTTCAGAGCCGGCACTTCAAGAGTCCTTTCTTCGCATCGACCGAGGAGAAAAACAGCTGCTGCTCAGCGAATCTGTTTGTGGGAGGTAAGATAGAACTTCGTGAAGATTTTAGACCTATTTTAGCTAGCTATTGAAATCTGGGCATAGGGGGCAAATCAGAGATTAAGTGGGGTGAATATGTGTTAATCCCTGATCTCCCTTGAGGGCAAAGGTTAGACTCAAGTCATGTTTCTGTAAATTCTTTCCCTTTACATGCTTCAGAAAATTCTTCACTTGTTTCAGTATTTTCATTCTTCCCTTACCTTGTGGTTTGCCTGTAGAAGGCAGAATTGGCAGTTGTCCCAGCTGGATTTTGGTGGGAGTCCAAAATCTATAAGTTAGCCCAAGTCAAAAGGGTGGAGGGGGGGGGAAAGCCACGCCTCCTCTCCAGTGGTACTTTGTAATTTGTCTGAAAACTTTTACTTGGGAATATGGGGCTTTCCTATTTGATCAGGCATGAAATTCCTAAGGGAACTCCTTTAGAATTAATCTTGGAATACTGGTGTAGTTTAGTTGGACCCAAACAAGATTTGACTAAACAAGAGTTAATAAGATTGAGTACATCTTCTTGGCCAGTGTATGTTAAGCAAAATGAAGACTGGCCGAGATATGGCTCCCTCCAATGCAATGTAGTATTGCGACTGTTATCATTCTTACCTGGAGATCACCGGTGGAGGGAGGCGAGATATGCCAATCTATTTCTGATATTAATGAATCGCCCCGAGATGTGGAAAAACAGGGGGTGTAGGGTTACATCGGAAACTAAGCCTAAAAAAGCACCTGTAGAATGTCAGTTATGGCTTTAGAAAAGAAAAACAAAAAAACAAAAAAACAAAACAAACGCAAAAAGCTTCCTATTCCCCCCCAAACACAGGTAATGGGAGTCGTTAGAGGACCTGGATTTGCTCATCTCTCCAGACGTCCGCTGCGGGGGGGGGCGGCTGGGTCCGGGGAGGCCTCTGTCGGTCCCTTCTGGCTCTGCCTCTGGTAACGCAGAGGCGTGCCCGGCCCCGGGCACTGTCTCCGGCCAGGGCCCCGCCTCTGCGCCGGCCCAGGGCACTACCTCTGGTGGAGCCGAAGCGGGCCCCGGCGGGGGCGCTGCCGTGGGCTGGGTCACCTTCGGGCCGCCCGGGGCGGGCCTGGGTACAGCCGGGGCCGCCCCCGCAGGAGCGGCTGCCAGCTCCTCCCAGACCGCGGGGCCCGGGATGGGCGGTGAGGCTGTTCCCGCCCAGGGGGCCGCTGCGGGTGGAGCCACCGCCAGGATCGGAGCGGACGGTGCGTCGGCTGGCCCCTCCCAGGGGGCAGGCGCAGGCGTAGTCACCGCGGAACCTGCTACGGGCACAGGCGCTGTCGGGACCGCCCCTGGCGCGGTGGCGGCCGGCGTGCCTTCGCAAATTAAGGCCGGGACCAGCATTACTGCGGCTGGCCCCGCCCCGGGGGCTATGGCTGCGGGGACCGAGGCCGGGGCCGGGCCGGGTATTACTGCAGCTGGCCCCGCCCCAGAGGCTGCGGCCAGCGTAACTAGCACTGGCTGGCCAGCATCCCTTCCCTTGCAGTGGGGCGGATGGACAGAGGCTAGAGCAGGGGCTTGGACCGTGGCAGGGAGGGATGGAGGGGAAATTGCTGTGGTTCCAGCCAGTGTCACAGGAATTGGGGCAGCTACTGCTACTGCTGCCCCAATCCTCCAGCACCCCAGTCCTTTAGCGGCTGTATCACTGGTATCACAGCCCCTGTACCTGCAATGCTTCATGACGTCCCAGGAGGGGGCGTAACCCAAGACGCTGCAGCTTCGGTATTCCCTACTCACTTCTCTAAAGAGAGGTTAGACATATCCCGACTGTACATATCTGCTCCTATGAGGAAAAAAGAACTCACAACTTTTGCTAGGAAGGAGAGAAGGAAGTTTCCTTATTTTTCTTCACTGCATAAAAGAACCACAGACTTAGACTCCTCTACAGAGGATGAATCTGACACTAGCTCTGAGGAAGAAACCATAGATGTGAAGGAGGAACCCAGGGAAGAAATACCTGTAACTACTGGGAGAAGAAGGGGAATGAGGGCTCAAGAAGACCTCGCAGCTCAAGACCCTGTTGCTTCATGAGTAAGATCAAGGAAGAAAGAATCATTTGATCAGGACCCGGCTATGTTAACTTGTCTAAGGCTATAAAATATATAATAACAGTAAAGGTAACTCTATCTTTCTCCATTAAATTTGTGCTGTGTGTCTATCTTCTAGGAGGATCAGGCATCAGTACGTTTAGAGTTCCCATAGGGAGAAGATCATTATGTATAAAATGTGTAGATACCCTCTATAAGGAATACACAAACAACAACTTTAAGTAATGAATCTCCAAACAGGTAGGACTATGGGTTAGAAATGGATAAATATATTCTTTATCTGGCAAAATTAGCATAAAAAAAAGAGGTAGAACATATACTTTATCCCTCATTAGGCATAATGAGGTCACAATTGGTGTTCCCCAGGGCTCAGTATTGGGGCCAGTTCTGTTTAATATCTTTATGAATGATCTGGACATGGGGATCTAGAGCACCCTCAGTAGGTTTGCTGACCACACAAAATTGGGTAGGAGTGTTGGTCTGCTTGACAGTAGGGAGACTCTACAGGCTAGATTGATGTTCTGAGGCCAACTGTATGAGGTTCAACAAGGCCAAGTGCCAGGTCCTGCACTTGGGTCACAACAATCTCATGCAATGCTACAGGCTTGGAGCACAGAGGCTGGAAAGCTGCCCGGCAGAAAAGGACCAGAGAATGCTGGTCAACAGCAGCTGAACATGAGCCAGCAGCATGCCCAGGTGGTCCTGGCCTGTATCAGAAGGAGTGTGGCCAGCAGGACTAGGGACATGATCGTCCCCTTGTACTTGGCACTGGTGAGGCCACACCTTGAATGCTGGTTTCAGTTTTGGGCCTCTCACTACAGGAAGGATGTTGAAGTGCTGCAGCATGTCCAGATAAGAACAACTCTGGTAAAGGGTCTAGAGCACAAGTCTTATGAGAAATGGCTGAGGGAACTGGGATTGCTTAGTATGGAGAAAAGGAGGCTCGAGGGAGACCTCATCTCCCAAGTAACAAGTGATAGGATGAGAGGAAAAGACCTCAGGCTTTTTTTAGGATTTTTATTAGGTTTTTTATTAGGTTTTCCAACCTAATATTTAGGTTGGATATTAGGAAAAATGTTTCCACAGAAAGGCTTGTGAGGCATTGCTATGTATACAGTGCTGAGGGACATAGTTTAGTGGTGGACTTGCAGTGCTAGGTTATGGTCAGACTTGATGATGTTAAAGGTCTTTTCTAACCTAAACAATGTTATGATTCTATGATAATCAAGCTTGTTGATTAATTTGATCTTCTAATCTGCCTTCTATCTGAAAAACAGTCTGTGCCAGAAACACCTTGATTGCTTAACTGAATGTCATTCTCTTGGGAAAAAACATCTAGGAATTGCACTGACATTAGAGAAAATGCAGGAGGCTGTTTACATTTCTGTCTGTTATACCTAATTCTTAAAGGTCAGTACTGTTTCTTTTTTAGAATACAGCAAATCAAATGATATAACAATAAGACCTCAAACACTGTTACATACTGCCTCTGAAGGAGGTAGCTGACATTTTGCAAGAGATGTTGGGGGAGTCAGCGATAAACACTGCAGAAGGGAACGTAAAGTACTGGTTGCAAAAAACCTCCCCGCTTCGCCCCACCTCCCAAGGGGGAAAGGGGGCGGGGGGCGCGTACTGCTTCCCGCCCAAGGAGGCACTAAAGAGCTTCACGGGCGCGTGTGCAAAGGGCGGGCAGGACTGCCTGAGGGAGCCTCGTACCTGCGCCGTCCGGACCCGCCTCTGTGAGGGAAGAATCAGCGATGTAGGTTCCCAGGCGATGAAATTACTCTCTTTTACTTTAGCAGTTGATTCGTTGCTGTTCTTTGTTAAGTAAAGGATTCCTTTAGTTGATTCTGAAACCTGTGACGGTGATTTTCTGGTGGAATCAGTGTTGCTGTGCAAGGACACCGATCCCTAATTCTCTGGCTCAGGGCAGTTGTTCAGGGAAAGTGCTGGGTTCTAGTGCCTCCTGTTGTTGCCCACAAAAGTGGAATTGTTCACCCGATGGGCAAAACGCCAATACACACACAGAGCTGAGGTATTCTGTTCCAGGTTTGATCAAAGTTGGGGGCTAGCTAGGAAGCCATAGAACAAGCCTACCCCATCACAAAAACTGTGAATATTTATTTTGTTGTGGAAAAGTCCTCTAATACTAATTTCCTACCCATGAGGGCAAGACTATTCAGATAATAGTGCAAGATAAGATCTTCCAGTCATTTAATCTTTTGCTTGTAGTGGTCCTCTTCTTATCTTAGTATCCTTGTGGGGTTTGAGAATCTTGATTAATTGTCCTCTTCTTAACCACTCTGCATCCCTGTAAGGTGTGAAAATCCCACTTCACAGACATCATTGTTATTTGTTCTAGTGGAGTCAGTGTTTCTGTGCAAAGACACTGATCCCTGCTTCCCTGATTTTGTGCTCTCTGAGTTTCTGTGCAGCCATGCAGGAAAGTGCTGACTCCCTAGTGCCTCCTGGGGTGGGGGGTGGTGTATAAAAGATCACCTTTTCTCTCACCCCACTGAGCAGGGTCGGGAGAGGAAGTTAAGTACTTGCAAACATTAATAAAGTTAGTGGTAATTTTTTAGTTATCTACTGTAAGTCAGGGGAACGAAAGTATTTGTGGTTCAGTAATGGCATTCATTTAAGGCATTTGGGTTTAAATTGTGATGTAGAACTGTGAACCTTTTACCAGCCTGTCTAGTCCAGTGGAAGCTAGCAAAACTGTGTAAAAACTGCTTGGGAGATGGTGTTTGGTGTTTGAGTCTGGCGTAAAGCAAATTAGCAGTTACTTGATGACAGTCATTTAGATAATCTCAAAACCGTTTAAATTAAGGTGTGGGTTTGTACTTCATGGAAGAGAATGCTGCATATTTGGTAATTAAATGTTTTGGGTTTGTTAGTCTGTTTTTATGCCTTGTTGGAATACACCCCAGTTCTTCATTTCGGATCTTCTGATTTGGAAATCCAAGAATAAATTGTGCCGTCTGAGAGGTTCATCATTGCTCTTACAATGACTAGTGTGTGGTTGCCTCCTTGCTGAAGGAGATGCCTTCATCTTCTTGCAGAAACCAGAGAGATTGGTGCTAGTCAGAGAGGAGAGCTGAGGTGCAAAGGCACTTAGTGTGAGGAAGCAGCAGCCAGTGGATATATAGAAGTACAAAAGACAGAGCTCACTTTAGCTACTGTTCACTAAAGCAAGCCTTTGTAAAATCAGCAGAATTGATTTCCAAGAAGGACTCCCTGCCTCAAATAAAATATCTTATTAATATTAGTCAAACAAAGCTTTTATTAAATATTAGTCAAGCTCGTTATTTCCTTTAAAAAAAAAAAGACAATATCTTTTTCCACAAATATGATGATATAAAGATATTTAGCAAGCTGAGAGCAGAGGAAAGCTTAAAGGAGGAACACCTTATTTTACTGTTAATAAGTTCTGGCATGGTGTCTAATTGTCTGTGCAGGCCAGTTAGGACAACAACAGCTTTCAGAATGAATAGCCACCTTTCACAAGGTCACCCATTGCTTATCCTTTGATACTGCTTGAATGCAAAGACCCTAGTTTATAGGGAGATTTTTTCAAATAGAGTAAGACAGACTGTCTTTTAAATGGTTCACTTCTGCAGCTGAATTAGAAAAATAAACTCACAAACAATAATTCACAGTAATTACCCAAATGATTTTCCAGCAGAGATTTATGTTAGAAATATGTGGAAGACGAAGCATGAGACCGCATTAAAAAAATTATCTCTGGATTGTGTTCTTTAGGCATTTACCTATAATCACTTCCTTTGAATGGTTGTTTTGTGAATTAAATAACTAATGTTTATAAAGCTTTTTGGAAAATGTAAGTTGAAACAGTGTGCAAATGCTTACTGCTATTGTTACATATGAATCGTTGTATTAGGAGCAACAACCACCTGTCTCACTTATGGACCCAATCCAGTTCCTAATGTTTTTGAAACAATGTATTTCCTCTAGGCTAATGAGTAGTCCAAAGTAGCTGACTTTTCATGCTGTTTAGGGAGAAAAACATTTTGTTTCTCAACATTATCATTATATAGAGAGATTCTAATAGGAGTCCCATGCCCTTTTTCTTTATTTATAGTAGCTGGTCCTGTAAGCATTGTTTGTTCAAATGGTGCAAAAAAAATGGTTGGCTTCAAAATAAAATTGAAATCCTAGTCTTCCTAGTACAGATAAAGAGCATAGGGAAGTCAGCATGTCCTCCCTGAATACAAAGATAAATTTTTTTAGCTAGTTCACACTGTTGTTTCAGAGTACTGAAAAAAAATAGCCTTGACTGCCATCTCTTCTTGGCAGAGACTGTGAATAGAAATCCCTGCAATTTTGGGAGTTTTGGGTACAGTTGTGTACCTTTCCACATTTTCAGTTGTGCTCTAAGTATAGCACATGGAGGCTGTATAATCCCATTTCTTAGCTGTTCCTGTTGTGAGAAATATTCACTGCTGTGGAAACTTACTCCAACAGAACTTTTTAAAAGGTGTTGTATTAGAACATACAATATTTCAAAATTTCTGAAAAATACTGCTTTGCTAGTGTAGTACCTATCCATTTACATGTCCAGTCAAAATAGCTAGACTTCAGACATTGACTGTTTTGGCTGTGGGTTTTAGCCCCTTTCATGTTCAAGACACAAGATTTACAAAAATACATTTGTATTTAAAGAAAAGGTTTTGTGTCTTGTGTTTGAAGCCACACAGGATCAAATGGGAGCTGCATTTCTGGTGTCTGTTTCCACAGATACATAATTAGGAAGGAATAGAGAGCAGTGAAAAAGAGCAATGTGCCGAAGTACAGAGCACAAAAAATAGTATTTAGTATTTGGTAACAAATGCAAATGTAGTCACGCTAAACTGGCAACTATGGCAACCTTACACAGTTGTATAAACTACTGATAAAATTTCCTGCTCTGAAGATAGGAGTTGGTAAACATTTTTATGAAGCTCTTCTCCTTCAAGGTGATGAAATGACGGTAGTTGTTCATCCTGTTTCTGCTATGCTACAGTTACAAGTTACAACTTTCACTGTTATAAATGGCCTTCATTTCAACAGCAAAGATAATCACTTGTGTTTAGTTTGTGGGGTGGAGATCTGTACAAAGACAACTACTTGCAGAAATTTGGTGAGTAAGATTTGTTTAGAGAACCAACTAACACCAAATACTGAAGGCAGGATTTGGAAACTTTTTATAGTTAAAGAAATAAGCCCAATTTAAATTCACTTCCATCCCTGTCATTGTTGGCCAATGGAAACAAATAACACAGTATGCTGCTGTTGCAGTTGAAGTAGCTTGTTTCTCAGTGCTTTCATTCTCTGAGTTGATTGACTGAAGAGTGGTCTGTAAATAAGGACTTGAAAAAGCAAGGGAGTAACTTGAAGCAGAGTACAAAGGCAGCTGTCAGTGCTGCTAAGGAGTTTATAAAGTATAGCCTGGAGGTAATTCACAGGTGCTACCTTATGTGTCCTGCTTAATCCTTGACACCAATCCACACTCTACACCACAGCATTGTGAACAACTGTAAGGATAGATAGAGGGTGGCTGTGAGGGAGAAGAGACAAGAAACAGAGCTGCAATTGGTAGTCTTCTGATTCCTGAGTGCCTTACTATGCTCTTGAGAGTACAGTGTTTTTATGGAACCTAGTTTCTTTTCTGTTCAGTGCCATTTTTCATGTAGTTCCTTTGCGATGGACTATAGCAGAAGAATAACTGCCTGTGAATTTGCATCCAGCTCCTATTCTGGCAAAGATCAGGATGGGTTTTGCCACTTGTTTCAGCTGAAGCTGTATTAGGTCCTTAGCTCTGCTCTGGAGGCAAAGAGTGATGAAAGACTTCAACAGAACAGTGTGAGCAACACAGGGTCTGCCAGGAAAGTAAATGGGCATCTACTGAGCAACTTGCTGTTCAAGAAGACAGACAAAGAAAAATGATCCACATGAGGCAGGTATGTAAGGAGAGTAGAGTGGCCCAAAATTTGTTGTCTAGGTGGAGCTAGGAGCCTAGGGTTGTACTGAAAAGCTTACCATTTGATTGCCCACTGACCTTGGGCAGTTGTTTCTCTTTGAAACTTTTCTTTGAAAAACGCTTTGCAGTCTATGTTCAATACCAAAGCTGGACTACCAAGAAAAATGCATTAACACTATTGCTGGTGTGTTCTATTAAAAGAGCTACATGAGCACCTTCTCTTTATGTGTCTTGATTTCCTTTCAAAGGAGGCTATATTGCAATAGTTCTAGAATAGAAATGTGATGCGCACTATACTGCTATGCCTGCTGCAGCTGAAGATCTCATTCTCTACAAGAACTAGGTGCTCATGTGCATTAGCTGGTTTTGTCTGGCAGCTGCATGGTGGTTGCCTTTTTGTCTCTTTTCGAAGGGAAAAACTAAATGGAATCTAAACACAATTCATTAGCTATATCCTATCCTACACTAGGGATTTTCCTGCAAATACTGCATCAGAAGTGTCTCCCCCCTGGTGCTGATATCTTTCTGTTCACTTTATTTTAGAATATCTTTTTCTTTTTATGATGATGCTTAGCTACGGTTTTTATTCTTAAAAAATAGTGAATGCAGATATCCTCTGAACAGGAACATTTCTTCTTTCTATTCAGAGAGTATCTGAATCCAATTTACTCCTTCTCTCTTTTTGATGCTGTAGAAGTTTAATGTCATTGGTCTCTTGAATTTGTCTGCATCTGTAGCTGAATTTTATGTACTTATTTTTGAAGAATCAAAGGCAATAGACTGAGCTTTTTAAATTGAGTATGTGCTTACTGTCTGGTAAGTCCTACAATGCCTTGAATTATACTACTTTAATACTGAATTGGCTAGATTTTGAAGCAGTTTCACTACCAAAAGGTGCTGCAATTCTAGTGCCCTTTATACCAATTAAGGTTATTTCATCTAGTTCTAGGTAGACTTTAAAATCACTGCCACTGGGGTTTTGAAGGCTTCCTGTGCACCCTCCATGACAGTATGACAAGGGTCAACGTAAGCAGCTATGTGATACAAATGTGATTTGCATCAGATGTAAATGTGATTTCTGGTTAAAAGTAGGTATTGGCCTAGTGAATTGTTAATAACAGAGCAGGGAATGCATAAAGGTAACTAAGAACTCTAAGTTGCAAGGGTGTGGAAACTTATGCCTCTGTAGGAATTACATGGCTCCCATAGGATATCAGAGAAATACTCTGTTCTACTTGGATCTACAACCCTGAATGTTATCCTGAGGGTTAATGTATCATAACTGATGTTTCTAAGTATTCTGATAAACAGAATTAATGCCTCTCAGTCATATTGCTGTGACTGCTAACCATATAATAGCCAGCTGGCTTGAAGTCCTCATCTACAAAGTGTGCAATCACTGTGAAATCCTGTATCATGATGGATGCTGTAGTGAATCGAATCTGTCTCTAGCTTCCTAAGGGTCTGGACCACAAGGCTGCTCTGGGCTTGGCACTATTCTGTTTTGATTGGGCCAGTTTCTACTAAAGGACTGAAGGATCAAAACTAGAAGAAGGTGGGCTTGTAGCCCAGAGATGAGAGTACTTGTCTGAATGATACTTACCTCAGTGCTCATCTCTGTATTATATTCAATGACCAATTACATACATATTACAGAAAGAAGTGCTGCCTGGGATGGAAGTTGCAAATGCAGTAAGCTAGTGACTTAATTTGTTGGAGGTCATGAAAGGGAATGGTTAGCCTTAGACATAAAAAGCCTTTATTTTGATGGTTGGACAATACACCTTTTGAAGTGTTTGTTCCCTAGGACTGGAACATAATTGACTGAGGGGGAAGAAAAATAGCTGTTTAGGTTTGATGAAACAAATATATATTTTTGCATAAAACTGAAGACAGCAATGCCATGGAAAGTTATAGTGATGTGGGTCCAAAGAGAGCTATACAAAGTCCATAAAAGATGTACCTTGTTTCTTCTGGTTTTCTGCCTTATGTATGTTCTCAGCTAATTACTGTGTATGGTAGTTAGTTTTTAAAGAATGGCTTTGGGGAATCTCATTTTTAAAATGACAGTGCTCACCTTGTGTCTTTCACACTGCTTACATGTTGGAGAACTAGTTTGTTGTTAGAACTGACTTTCTTTAAATCAAGAAAGCTAGCTCATGTCTTGTTTTGTTCTGGGCAAACACAACTGTGGACAATAGATCTTTGTATGTGACCACAGAGATAAATCTTAAAAAAAAATATACAAAAATTCCTATCCTAGAAATTTTAATTAAATGGAGAGTCTGAATCTTCATAGGGTCTTTAATTGTGCCTTGTTCTCAGAGCACTGAGATTGTCAATGAATGATTGTCAATGAACACCATACCCAGTGGCAGATGGGGAGCTTGGATTGCTCTGTTTCTTGTAGTTTGGAATCATTAGATTCTTCTTCCTCATGGGATATTTGCTGCCCTGTACCATCTGACAAGAAACATATGTGTGGCTGAGTTACCTATGTGACTGAGAGAGGGATGGAGTGTTTCCAACAGCTACAAACTGGCAGGCCCATTTCTGTTACCCAGTCAGAGGTTTTGAAGATGTCTTATGCTGGAGGTTCCATGGCTCAGTTGTCCTAAAGTGAGTCTGCACTCTCACTTCTATTTTGGATACATTCAGAGATGATTTGGCGAGTAAAACTGCAGGTTTTGTATCTGATAATCTCCACAGCAGATCTTTTGTTTGGGGGAAAAAAAACATGTTTGTTTCATCACAATAAGTTGTACTTGGTGAAATAGCCAGTTGCTCTGACAACCCGTAGAAGACCAGCACTGATTTGTGACATTTAAGCCTCAATGGCAGTTTCATCCATTCCTTGCTAGATTTCAAAACAAAGAAATAATAAATTATTTTTGGGAGAAATGCATTCTTATTAGGAGAAGAAAAAAATGAGTGCCATTAGTCAGTTATCACGTTTTTTTCCTGCTTCTGACCTTGTCTCCATCAGCATTAGGGATTTTTCTTTTTAAGTAGACGTATTTAAACCCTAGGAAGTGTCAAGGCTGAAACATTTCCTATATAGAATGATTTCTCTAAAGGTGTCACTTGCTGAAGAGCTCAAAACACACTGACGTGGTTGTTCCTGTAAACTAACACCACTAGCACCAGTAGAGTGAGAAAAAGGTTTTTTACAAAAAAAATTTTGGCCTCACCTGGCATTCAAATAAATTACAGTTACAATAAAAATTACAATTAAAAAATTATATTTAATATAAATTACAAACAGGTTTATCAGGCCATGAAACTAACATGAACCGTGTCTTTATGCCCTTATGACTTCAGGAAACAAAGCTATCTTAGGATCTAAAACTGACCTGATATAAGGAGGGAAAATGACAGAGAGTAGCTGCTAGGTGGCCCAGAGAGGCTGTGAAAGAATGAAATTTCAGTGTTTGTGGCTTCTTTGAATTGGCACTAGATACTCTTTGAAGTCCCTTCCAACTTAAACCATTGTATGATTTGCGATTCCCTCACACCTTCTACTTTTAGCACTCTAGCTGCATGCATTGCTGTTCTGAGATTTAAACAATAATATGGCATTAATCTGTGGAAATAAATAATGATTTAAAATTGAACAAGGAGAAGGCTAAATGCATTAAGATTTATTAAGATGATGACACTAGCATCTGAAGCAAATTAAATTAAGTAAAATGTTTTGATGTTTTAGCTGGGAGGAAGTAGCACTAATGGTCTCTACTTGAGTAATTATTGTAATTGAAAATTCCTGCTGCAATCAGTATTTATTAGATGTTGATGTTTTTGTAATACTCCATATTGCTGTTAAAATCTAACTAATTGGTGCTACTTTTATAAATAAAGCCAAAAGCATATTCAAAGATAGTATTAACTGATACTTCCTAATGAGTCATTTACAACATTTTTTGCATTCTAAGTATGTTTCAGCCTTTTGATGCTCCTCGTAATGCTCTGAAAAAACCCCAGAATTCTTGCTTGCACTGATCACTCTTTTTAATTTTGGTTTGTTTTATAATAATCAGGAGGCCAGAAGGATGAGTTATGATTAGCTTGTCTGTCCTGAGTTTCTTAAGCTATTATTAAGCTCTGCCCAGGAATTCTTTCAGGAAATGAGCTGAGCTCCCTCCAAAGCTGACAGGACCAACTCTTTTGGAAAAATGCTCAGTTTCAATTCAACAGCTCCAAGTTCAATAACATTCTCTGGTAACCCTACTACAAACACTTAGTCCCTAGACCACTTCTGTTGGTGCTACCTATGTGTACCCCTTAAAAAAAGTCTGTTACTGTCTTCCAGTCAGAACTGCAAATAAGTGAAACTGCAGTATCCTCTACCACCAGTCATCTGTGGGATTGTTAAAGCCACAGCACCTCTCTTATTGTGCCTCCTGTCCTTCCTCTTGTTCCCTTCTTGATCAAACTCTTCCCTCTTTTATTATTATTCACCAAACCTATGCACAATTTTTCAGGCAGTTTAGTGACTTCTAGTCCTTTTAAACTAGTTTAGGCTGAAATGTTGGGTTCTTCTCTGATTTGTAGCCTTACTTCCATCTGTCCAGTTGCCTCTTCTACATACTTGTTTGGCTCATATCCTCTGCATTTGCACTAGGTTGTTTGCTATATAAGAAATAAAAGCTTTCTTCTCAGGTTGTGTATTATCAGTCTTGATAACTTGATGCAGCCAAGAGTAGCACCCGAACAGTCCTGGTATGATCCTTGACTACATTTGCTGTCAAATTCTATCAAGTGTCAATGGAGCATGTGGGACCTGTGACTCTAAGCAGCTGTAGCAAGCCACAAATGCTGCCAAATTTCAATGATGTTCTGCATCATGAGATGCTAGAGATTTTCAGTAAACAGCTTAGGCAAAATGACATATTTTCCCAAACCATCTTGCAACACATGTGAAACTTCCCCCCCTACAACCACTGCAACTCTCGAAAGAGTTGGTACTAATCACTGTATGTTATGAAAGTAACCTAATTTCACTAGTGAGAGCATGAACATATGAACACACGTATACCAGGATAATCTTTTTTTATTCAGGTCTCATTGAAGCTAGTAGATACACATATAGTTGAATGTTTCATAGAATCATAGGATCATTAAGGTCGGAAAAGACCTTTAAGATCATCAAGTCCAACTATTGACCCAACACCACCATGCCTGTAAATCATCTTTCATGAAGTGCCACATCTACACGTTTTTTGAACACCTCCAGGGATGGAGACTCCTCCACTTCCCTGGGCAGCCTCTTCCAATGTTTAACCAGTCTTTCAGTGAACACATTATTCCTAATATCCAACCTGAACCTCCCCTGGTGCAACTTAAGACCATTTCCTCTTATTCTGTTGCTAGTTACTTAGGAGAAGAGACTGACCCACACCTTGCTACAACCTCCCTTCAGGGAGTTGTAGAGAGCGAGAAGGTCTCCCCTGAGCCTCCTCTTCTCCAGATCTGTGGGATTAGGCCTCAAGTTAATGTATTTAGAATATGGTGTATTTCTGGAGAGGGGTCAGTCTTTGAATGGGACTGGCTGTAGGAAATGGGAGTGTTATTACAGCAGAAACAGTGCTGTGCTGCTGCACTTTTCTCTTTAGGACTTTTCCTTTGTTAACAGGAGGATTTGGTGGAATTTCTGAGTAGGGATGAAATGGTGCACATATCAAAAATGTGTGCTGCGAGTGGGAGGGGAAGACATTTACAACTCATTAGTTTAAAGTATTGAAGTAATTATTTGGTGTGTTAGTTCTCTAGAGATTGCAATGATTTGTGTTTATTCTGCGGAACCATCCAGTCGTGATACAGCTCTGTTTATTAATTTTACCCCTGGCTGCATGAATACAGTGTCTTGAGAATTTCTTTGAATGTCTGTGACTTACTTATCTCTGTATTTATTACTCTGTTAAAATAAGTATCTTCCTAAAGTGTCTCTTTGAGACTAATCTCCACAGATAAAAAAAAAAAGGAATTTTCTGAGATACTGCTGGAAGAAATCATGACTTCTTTCTTTTTACTTTTCCAGTGAGATCCTCAGGTATTTTAAATCAAAGAGTCTCCACTACTATCAATGACATATCTGTGACTTACATCTGGTCCATATTTATAAATTGTGTCTGGCCTAGAATTCTAAGATTTCTTTCTGAAGGCATTGCTTCTGTATTTTCTTCCCATCTTTCCATCCTCCTTCCCCACTCACTCTTTGTTTACTAACTGAATGTCAATAGAAAGTAGAATTTTCATTCTCATTGTCTTGCCTGCATCAGATGTTTCTTTAGAAGGCACACACTGAATATTTTACCTCTGTTAGATTTCTTGTAGTTTTAGGCAGTGTCCCTATTCTTCTAAGCCATGAAGCATATGTAGAAACTATGTGGTTATTGAATGTTAGATGTCTCTTGCATTGCAAGGAGAGCACAAAGTGAGTCACCTTAGATGGTTAGGCTTGCATCATGGTCATCATTATGTAGGTTGAATTAAAGATTAATCTTTTTAAATCATATATTTTATTTTGCAATTTTAATACAACTTCTGTGCTTCACTTCCAAGGTGACATTCTTAGAGTCAGAATAGAGAAATGTCAATTGCAAGGATGCCTGAAGGCCATCCAGTCCAGCCTCTGGTGAAAAAAGCAGGAATAAAACAACAAAGTTTTGTTGTTCATATACTCAGCTATCAAAATATTTTACAGTGTAGTAACAGGCATCTAGGCAATTATTACAGTCCATTGATGGTGGCAGAGTGTAGGTGAATGGCAGTGTTTTCACAAAATTCCCTATAGATAATCCTTCTCTGTGGGAAAACCCACTTGAAAGGTAGCAAAAGATTTCATATGACAGTGTACAAATAAAGAAACAAGGTTTTGGGGGAGAGAGAAATCTGGTATGTAGGATCAAATTTGACATGGCAAAAAGTTTGGCTGAATCACTAAACAGTCTGGCTGAATCAAACTCGAGGGAAGGATGAGAACTTGAATGGATGAACCCAAGAGTGGAAGAATCAGATGATTGATCCTAAGAGAGGAAGAGAAGGCCTAGAGATTTAATTATGCACCACAGAGATGAGAAAGGAGAAAGAGTAGTTGATAACTTTATTACAATTACAATGCAATTTTAAAGTATTATAATGAAATGGGTTCAAAGCCATGAGACATCTACTGTGGTTTAAAGCTGTTCTGTATCAGTTTCTTAGGAGATAAATGTGAAGTTCAGTTTATTTGCAATTGATACTTAAGGCTGTTTGCCACTGATATACATTGATTCAACTAAGTCAGCTTTAATGCTGATTTTAGTTAAGTTGATCTAACCTTTAGGGTTAGGCAAGATCTTTCAAAATCTAGACAGGAATGATGCCTTACCTTCTGAAAATTTGTTCAGTGGTACTGATTATCACTTTTTTACTGTGTTCTAATATGTGAAAAATATTAATGGGTATGCCTAATAGTTCATCTGTAAACTAGAAATTAAAGTTATGCATTTTCTTTTTATTACTAGGATTGTATCTTGCCAATCAAAATTTGATTGTTTCTTGATAGAACTATAAAAGAGGGAGAGAAGGTAGTTACACAAAAATATAAACTGCTTGGCATTTGATTTAAGTTCCTATAAAATCTTACCTGAAACTGAGTATGAACTACCTTGAATAAGGTTACAGTAATACATCTTAACAGTGAATGTAATAGGCAATGAATAACAGCAGCCTGTCTGGAAATTGGTATTTGGGACAGTTTTATTAAATGTCTCCTTGTTTAAACACTCAGGGAGGGTATTCATTTAATGAATAAGTTTAATAAAATCTGAGGCTGCTACTGAAATGGAAGATACCCACAGTAGTTGAAACAGGTATTAAAATGTTAATTTTAAGAATGTATGAAGCTACAATATGAGAAAATAAGGGGAACACCAGAAGGAAAAAATAGGTGAATTTTATAGCTGAGAAGGATCTCAGCAATGCCTTATTAAAATTTACATATGCTAGTGGGAAGATACATTAAAAGTGCTTCTAATGAACGAGATCTAGGATGACAGAAATGTGGTAGAGAAAAACGTGCTTATGATGTGAAAGAGAGCCCATTGCAAGCTGACTTGCCATATAAAAGCATTTAAGGTGGGGAACTCTTCTTAGTATGGCACTGATGTGGCAGCTCAGAGAAATTTATTATCAGAGACGTAACAATGTTTAGGAATTTCAAAGACTCTGGCATCAGAGATGGATAGATGAATTTAAAACTTAAATGTGTTACTGTTAAAAAGTCAAATGCTCCATCTCCTTTCTAGATCTTCTTGCATGTACCATTTTCAGATAGTGCGTTTCTTGGTTTTATATACTTTCAGCTGGAATGCAGTTGCTGTCCTCTACTCCTACAGTCATAACTGTGCAGTACACTAAATAATGCTTTTAACTCTGTATTTGGTCATCTGCAGATCTTTCCTTTGAGAACTGAAACCAGTGAGACTACAGTGGTACAGAATTTTCCTCCAACAGAATACAGCTTCAGTCTTAACCACAGTAGAAAAACCTACAATAATGCCTAGATTAGATTTTCTACACAACAAATATTACAATCATTTATTTAAGACTTGTTTTTTTTCCTCAGTGGTTTTGGGAGGCCAAGATGCATTAGGCCTAACTCTCTAGTCTGCCATGCATCCATCGGCCACATACTGGAATCAGTAGTCCTTGAAAATGCCTTGTCTGGTTCTTCAGAAGCAACTTTTAGTTTCCTGAATTCTTTATTCCAATTGCCTACTGTGATATTGCTCAATCCTCAAAACAGATTATTGTTCCCAGCATGCACAGTTTGCATCTCTATTATGTGCTGTATATATGTTAGTAACTAGGCTATCTTACCAAGGTAAGATTTGCAGGGATAGGTGTATTTTATATTAAAAGTGCAATCTTGCCTCACTTAACTCTGGATGATCAAGGCAGCACTACTACTATATGAGTCACCTAAACCTATTTCCTGAGATCCTGAAACATGATGATAGACTGCATAAGCAGCATAGTGTTACACAGTGGTACAAGCAAATTCTAAACTAGAGGAAAGCAACTCATTAGGTGTGTGTGACTAATTCACTTGATTAAAGGAACAATTCCCAGAAAAGTTTAGGTTAAATGTAGATTTCGGAGAAAAACTTTTAAAAAAGCCAAACAGTAACAATGAAAGCAATTAGCTGACTTTCTCTGTTCTTCCCAGGAAGAACAGTCAAAAGTCAATGCTAGCTATTGGGGAAGGTTTAACAGTGGTAAAGATCAAAACCAAAGAGGACTGCTCTAATTGCTCCAACCAATCTTGTTCTTAGAGCAACAGCTTATTACAGCTGAACTTCAATTAGGTAGATATAATGGGTGTTACTGAATAGTTTCAGATAATTAAAGTTTTTCCCAGATGACAGAAAATTCAAAGTAATCAATCTATTGAGAGGATTTTCCTTATCTAAGGAAACAGATTATCTGAATATCCTAGAGTAGATAACTTAGGTTTGAAGACTGCAAAATAATTTGTTCAGTAAATTGCATAAAGCAGGAGTGAAGTTTAAGAATTTTGGCAAAAAATATTAAGATGTCAGGCTCCAAAGCTACTCTAATAGTGATGTGTGTGTATTGAAATTGCTTATGGCAGGTTAAAAATAGACAAAGTAAAAAAAACGCGAAATACAGACCTAATCTATGTAATTCCTTGCCATAGACTGTTGTAGATTCTAAAAGTTTGCTGATGTTCAAAACTAACTGGATATATTAATAGAAGAAAAAATTATGTAGGACTGTTAAAAAAAGATGCTAACTCTGGTGCAGGAAATTTCAGAACAAAGAGCTGAAAGCTGGGAGGCAATTCTTGGGAAATGTATTTCATTTCCTTTCTCCTTTTCCCTAGGAATTGTCTGTTGGCCATCACTGAGTACAGCAACTAGAGAGGTTTTTTTCTTCTGACATTTTAAGGTTGGTCCCATCTTTCTTAAAAAGATTCTTTGCTTTAATAAGCACTTTTGGACAATAAAAATATATACTGTTGTGTCATGTCACCCATCTCTTCCTTGCAAGTTTCAATTTCCCTATGTTCCTGACCTCTTTAAAAAATGGATACAGAATTATGTACAGGAACTAGCTCTAGAAATTGTGTGACTTAGAAAAACATCTGTTGGTCTACAGGGCCTTGATATTGTTTGAGGAACAGTGTGCTTTGTTTTGCATAAAATAGCATAGCTCTGATGAATACCTGTGAATTCTTGTCAGGCAAAGTGCACTCTGCTTGCCAGATAAATTTAGATGCATCTGATATAGGTAATTTTCTATAAAAATTAATTTCTTCTTTTTCCTGCAGTAGAGCACAACTGTCCTTTAATCTTTGTCAGAATTATTTCACAGACAATCCTTACTTTATTGTACTCCCAAGTTCATTTTTCATCAATTCCATCTGTATTGCTACAGTGAGAAAAGCTTGTGGCATTATGTCCCCAGGAATTTCAGGAAAGAAAATAAAGTTGGCAGACTTCTAGATTAACTCTTGTGGTCCTTCCTGAAATGCTGTGATATATTTAAATTGGATTTGTGATCTTACCAGCAACTCATCCCTTGGTTTCTAAACAGAAATCTTCATTTACAAAAATGCTGTGAACTGAACTACAATTTGAGCTGAACTGAGCTGTTAGTGGGGAACTCATATGACAGAAATGGGGCATTCAGTGGGGCAAATGGATAGATTGTAAATTCTAGAATAAACTTTCATTCCTATGTGTGTTCTTGAATTCCTTAGCCAGAATTGTATTCTGTGTTTGCAAAGCTTTTATTTCATTTTGAAATGGAAAGAATGAAAAGGTTTATTGAGGTGGTCAAACAGAACTGCCTGTGGTCTGCTGTGTTTTCAATGATAAATAATCAGACTGAATTTCCTGAAATGAAATGTATTGCTGAAACAGTGATTGCTTCAGTATACCTTGGATTTCAGAGATAAAATTTACTGTTTCCTACTATGAGATGTTAATCACAAAGATTCTACCTCAAAACCACGATTTCTAAAGAAAGATCGCTAGATGATCTTTAAGGTCCATTCCAACCCAAACCATTCCATGACTCTATGGTTCTGTGAATTTTTTGCACCACAGATCAGTTGTGACCAGCTGACTGTATGGAGAAGAATAAAGATGTTTGCTTTCTTAAAATCTTTTTTAGGCATTTCCTGTTGGCCACTGTCAGAATAGTTGGATGTTGGGTGAGGTTATCACTATGCAAGCTAAGTCTTTCCCCTGATAGAGATTTCTAATGAGGTGGAGTCACATCCCTAAAGTGTAACAAATGTAATGAGACTACTCGCTGCATTTTCAACGGTCTTTGACAGAGCTGATGGGGAATGCATATGTTCTGGCATGTGCAGCCCCTCAGAACAGGGCTGTGGGGTCCTGGGGAGAGCATTAAGAGAGGAGACATTAAGGAGATATGAACTTCAGTGAGGTGGGAGTTAAAATAGAATTATGGGACTGTTAGTGCATGAAGTCATCTCTGCTCTTACTGACATTTTGCAAGGCTTTGTTCAATGATAAATCATTAAACTGCTCTGTCTTAGGAACACCAGCAACAGAAAGCTAAGCTGCTGCTTTTTTCTATTGGGTTGACCTTATTCATATGTGTCAAGAATCTGGAAGACTGCTAGTAAAAATTCTGTCTAAATCCTCCAAGGGTTGGCACCTTTTGTAATACAGATATGTGTTTTTATGGACTCTTAATTCAGTGCATTTGTTAGACATCCAATATCCTAAGTAGCAAAGTAATAAATAACGTACAGACACTGAGCAACTTTCTAGCTAATTTTTGAAGAAATCTGACTTTGATTTCTGCTGTACTGATTTCTACTTTTCCTTCTATTAGAAAAATTGGTTATCAGCTACACCTTAGAAATATTGTCAATATTCCAGGTATTACTTACCTTCTAAATTTGATTTTTTTTGCGATGTTGTGAGCATTTGCTCATTTTGAATCACAAGTTTCCCCCCCTGTTTTCATTTCTTTGCATAGGAACAGGAAATTGTTTCACTTAAAAAATGCCTTGCATATGTTTATATGATGTAAAGGTATATTGCTCAAAGGAAATTCGTGGAGGGAATTAGATAATTCAGATGAACATATATCACACAAATGTTGATCATGCGTATGATCTCCAAATATCTCATCTTCCCCCTTTCTTCTTTCCATTACCTCCTATAAAATAGATATTATAATTAATTTCCAACAGCTATATGCAATCATGCCTGGAATATGAAACCCATCTGCAAGATACTGATGTAAAATTAGACATTACAGTGAAAAAGGGAAGAGAAATCAAGACCTCTGCATTGATTTCCACTAATGCCAGAGGCCATTTGTTATTTGCATATACACATCACTTCATGATACCATTTATCAGATATATGTAACTGTTCCTTCTTTTTTCCTTTATAGCATAGATACAAATTTTGCAATTTCCTCAGGAAATCAATGTCAAAATTAAGTTTAAATTATTTCTATTTCTATTGTTAAGTTTAATAACTAAATTAGAATATAACAATAATAAAAAGGAATATAACAAACAGAGAGAGAAATAAAATCCAAGAAAAGGACAATTGAATTGTCCTTTACTTAGCTCACCACCCACTGACCAATGCTGGAGTGATGATTCACCCCTGCCCGGCCAAGTACCCCAGTTTATATACTGGGCATGATGTTTTATGGTATGGAATGTCTCTTTGGCTAGTTTGGGTCAGCTATCCTGGCCATGCTCCCTCCCAGTTTGTTTTGTTCTTGAACACTAGCAAAACATAGCAAGCTGAAAAGTGCTTGATTCCTTAGCAACAATGGGAACATCAATATGTTCTCAGCATTTGACTCATACTGAATCCAAACCACAGCACTATGCTTGCTAGCAAGAAGTGACCTACTAAGAAGAAAAATATTTCTACCCCAGCCAAAACCAGGATGATACCACAGTGATGTTAATGTAATTTCTGATGAAGATTTCAAAAATATTTCATCACTATTCATCTCCATTAGAAAAAGAAAGAGAGCTCAGGGAGAGAAATTTGTCTCACTGGAGTCAGATTTATATTTGTCCTGAGAGGGTATGTCTGGCTATCTTGGAACTACAGATGTAAACAGTTACAAGAATGCTGCATGCATTACAATAATACAGTTAACCTAGGTATTAGTCACAAAGCAAAACATACTGTAATATAAATGAATAATAAAATCACTCAGCAGCTCTCCTTTTTGCACACATAGTTTATCTGTTTCAGAAGGCTGCTGTTGCAGAACTATTCTATTTACCTGATAATGTTTATTCATGTGTATCTGTGGAATTATTGCTTAAAGTAAGAAAGCTCTTCTAAAATGTTTTTTTTCTACTGTGCTGCTAGTCTCTAGCATCTGTACCTGAAGTATGGAAAACAGAGTTTACACGTGAATTTAACAAAGTTTAATATGGTCTTTTCAAAATTGTGGTTTTTTCTCTTGCCAAGTGATAGCTGTATTCGCCTTTGATTTTTAATGATGCTTGTATTTCTTCCAAATTTTTCAGATATATGGAATTGATTATTATTACAGTACACTGGCCTTCAGTAGGTATCTCTTACCATAAAATTGGCTTCACTGCAGAGTTGTTGGCAGTAGCAAATCCTGCCTGCCTGCTTTTCTGAAATATTTTTTGAAAAAGAATACTTTACATAGTTGGAGATCTTGAGAACTGAAGTTCTGCAGATGTTCTTGATTCTGTTCTGCACTTGTGCTGAAGCATTACTTTCCTAAGAAACAGCAGGAGAGAAATTTTGAATGCTGTGAATGTTTTCAACTTGACACAGTGACAAATTTATAAGACTCCCTACAGGGTCTGAGCTCATTTTAGGTGTAATTACAAAGATCCATTTAATTACAAAGATCTAATTAACGTCTGAAGGTATAAGTGGAGTTTTTATAATACTGGGGATCATGAAAGCTACCTTATTACTTTGACAAAGTCTAAACTGATTTAATCCATCTGCAGTATCTCTAAATCAACTAGATACTAAAAAAAAATTAATCTCTTGCAAGTTCCTATAATATATTACTGTACGAACCTTTGTTCTAGTAAAGCATGAAATGAGTGCAATTGTGCTATAATCTACACTGAGAAGTAACTTGTATGGTAACAACTTAATATGCTCATGCTATAGAGGGGTTAACCTTCTTAATATATTGGGAGAAAAATATGTTTATGCAAACATTGTCACGCACATTGACATGGAAGTACATTACCAGTCATGCATAAACACTCTGGTCAGTCCTTTCCAGCTGCTTTGCAAAGCATACGAGACAAACTATCCAGAATGCTATATTAAACCTTTTTCTGTTTACATCCTTATCAGCTCTACAGTGCAATTCACCCATGCACCAGCAAATAGGATAACTGGGGAGGGGAATAAGGGAGTTTAACTGGAAAGCAAAAATTGCAGACTTTTGATATAAGCTGATTTTATTTTCACTGATGTTTTGCTTTATGCTTTTCCTTAATGTCTGGTTGGAAATGGGAGCAGTGTACATTACACTGAATGACTGATTCAGTCATGTGTAATATTTATTTAGATAACCCCATAGGGTTTTTTCATAGTGTAATGCTTAATGATGAGTGGAGAGATAAACAGTAGGAAATCTATTGGCAAGATTACACTCTGAAGGCAATATAAGAAGGTCTAGAATGTGAGAATACTTCTTTGTTAGAAAAGCACAAAAATACCATTTATTTGACTAATAACTCAACTGATTTATTTATCATGTACTTGATTTAATTTTTAAAATAATAAAAATCATACTTCATTGAGAGATAAGAAGACTATTTCCTTGCATTTTTTGTTTTTGTTTTTTTTAAATCAGTATAATTCCAGTTGGTTTAATGACAGTTACTGAAAGAAGCAAAATTCTAAGTGATGTTTTTGTTCAAACGAGTTGATTGTGCTACTAAATATTCTTATTGCTTGCTTTGTTATTTTCATCTATTATTTATGTAAACATTCAGAAATACTTGTGGACTGTTTTCATATTGGCTATTAAGTATGCTAAAAACTGTTTCACTTTTCCCATCTTTCATTTTGCATGTACTGTTGAATTACTATTTGGTATTAGGGCACTTTGTTGGGTTAGGATTTTATTAAGACTCTTATCTAACTCCTTGTGTATCCAGGACAAACTTTAAAGTACAAGAGAATTGCTCAGGGATTTGTCTACAGTTTTGAATATAACCAATGGTGGAGATTTCACAGCTTCTCTGGGCCCCCAATCCAGTACCTGACCATCATCAGTGTAAATTTTGTTTTCCGTTCATGCAGGCAAAATTTCTCTTGCTTAAACTTTTCACTGTTTTCCCTTGTCCTTTTCTTGGGAAGATATATCATGTGCCAATCTTATCTATTATCAATAATGCTGTCTCAGAATATAAAAATACTTGACAAATCCTGTATTTCATTCCTCACTACTTGTGGCAAAACAGCCTTGAAAAAGATAGCTTACAAAAAAGCTCATGAAATAATCCTTAATGACTCCTCTCTTTATGTGTATGTGGGGGGGCTGCATTTGCAATCTTTAGTTTACTGAAATAGATTCAAACTGGATTAACATTACTAGTCAGCTTTTCTGATCATTACGTTACATGGATTCCCCACTGTTTCTTCTTCCTTTAAAGTCTAAAGTAAAACTCCTTTTAGAATACATACTGTTACATTTCTGATATATATCAGAGTTTTGTAAACTAGTTTTTGCCTCCCTCACTACTTGTATTTAGGGATTATATTAAATTGTGCACTGCAAACACAAAAGGAGGCCAAACATAGAGAAAATCTTGTTTCTTTTGACAGCAGATCCTAACTACTCAGCCAGAGTAGTACAGAATGTACTGTTATGAAAAGAACTAAAGTTGCATTCAGCTCAGAGAAACTGCTGAGGATTTTCCTGTTTATTTTTTGGTGCATATTAGAATCATAGAATAATAATGGTTGGAAAAGACCTCTAAGATAATTGAGTCCAACCTTCCACCCAACACTACCATGCTCACCACTAAACCATGTCCCCAGGCACTTAAATATGCTTTTTCTGAAGCCTTCTAGGGATAGTGATTCTACCATCTCCCTGGGCAACCTATTCCAATGCTTGATAACCCTCTCAGTGAAGAAATTCTTCCTAATATCCAATCTGAACCTCCTTTGGTGCAACTTGAAGTAATTTCCTTTTGTCCTGTTACTCACTGCCTGGGAGAAGAGATCAAGCTCCAGCTCGCTACCACCTCCTTTCAGGTAGTTCTAGGGAATGAGAAGATGCCCCCAGAGCCTCCTCTTCTTCAGACTAAACAACCGCAGTTCCTTCAGCTGCTCTTCATAACACCTGCGCTCTAGAACCTTCACCAACCTTGTTACCCTTCTTTGGACACACTCCAACACCTTGGAGGTTCAAGCCTCCTCTGCATTCTTTCTCTAGGGAAGTTAATTTGCAAGTAGCAGGAGATGAGACTCCCCTGCAGCTTGCCGCAGCACTATCCATCCAATTAAAAAATCACCCTAGATGTTCGAGATAGACAAGTCCAAACTGAGATCCAAGTGTCATAACTATTCAGGAAGAGCTGTAATCATTTAAGTCCTCATCACAGTTGAGCCACACCAGTGGATTTTACCACAGGGTGGCTGCCTTAGCTTAAATTGCTTTCACTTGTTCTCCTTGAGCTGAAAATTACTTTTTCCATAAATGTGTTATTGAGAGCAAGATGTATCATTCCTAAAGAAGAAAAGGTCTTTACTACACTTGCCATGAATACCACAAGTGGCTTCACAGATCCTTTTTCAGAAAAAAATTGTTTTTTTCCTTAAAGTAAAACTGCATGAGGATAAAAATAATGAAGTGTAAAAATACATTAGAATTTCATCTTGTAAATACTGATAAAACCAGTAAAACCTATATGCAGTTCTCACAGCTGTGAACTTGGAGAAGGAATCTTTCACAACACTAAAATCTGCCTTGACTGCTCCCCCAAGTACAAGAAAAAGAGCTCGAGGAAATGAATAAATAGCTGGTAACATCAGCCTTGTTCTAATAAGGCTGCTGAATATAAATAGGAATATCAATTACGATAAACCAGTTTGTCATCTCTTAACAAATATTAAATATGAAATATTGCCAATTAGGGGTCATAACCATCATCAGTTTTTAAAATGTTTTGATTATGAAAAAATAAGTTTGTATACTTTTTAGTTGGTCTTTGACTTCCACTAACCCCAGTTTAATTTTATCCACTCCTTTGGTTACAAAAATGAAAATATCAAAGGTTTTCACTTGATAGCATGAATTAAACCACTGTGGTTTATGTAACTGTGAAGGAAAATGGACCACTGCTTGTGAGAGTTTTGTAAAGCTGTCCTCTTTGCTGACTGGAGTCCCAATTTATGGTCTTAGTATGGGCCTTCAAACGCCTTAGGTTAAACAGGCTTCCATCAGTACGATATCTAATGGAGATACCATCCTGGGCATCAAATTCTGCCATGGCCCTTTGGAGCATCATGCTGAAAAAGAGTGTGAATAGAGTTGATGCAAGAACACAGCCTTGTTTCATGCCATTAGTTATTAGAAAGGGCTCAGAAAGTGCATTGCCATATCTGACTTGGCCGTGCTGATTCTCATGTAATGAGATAATCATTTTAAGAAACTTGTGGGGACAACCTAAATGTTCCCAAATCTGCCATAGACCATTTCTGCTTACAGTATCAAAAGCCTTGTTGAGATCAACAAAGGTTACATAGAGACCTTTGTTCTTTCTGTTCCCTACATTTCTCTTGCAGTTGTCTGAGAACAAATATCATGTCTATGGTACTCCTGTTGGTTCTAAAACCATATTGGCTTTCAGGTAAAATCCCTTCTGCTATAGCCGGGATTAGTCTGGGCAGCCTATTCCAGTGTCTATTGACAGAAATGACAGAAAGATCTTTCTTGAGTAAAAATGCTTGCTCGGTTCCATAGCTTTATTCTTATTTCTCTCTGGCACTAGCAGAAAAGCAAGCAAACCAAGGCAAGTTCTTTGCAGTCGATTTTTTTTTTCTCCTCCTTACTCTGCTTGCTATATAGTTACTTTTAAAGTCTGAGCTCAGACATGTTTCAAAGGATTCATGACTTTACTAAATGCAAATTTGAATTGCCTCTCTTTCACAAACTCTCTTTGAATCTTATAGTAGACAGGATTTTGGAAGTCATGATTTAATGATTTATTTTTTAGTATTTTCAAATTACATAGTTTCAATTGCTAACTGCATTTATAATAATCATTGATTGTCTGATGGTAAATGATACCATGCAGCCAAAACCAGAATGTGGGTTTTGAACAATCCTAAATTCTTGCTTAAACCCATATGCCAGGACCTATTGAAAAGGTGAGGAAGTCCGCAGGCTTGGGAAGAGGGATGTGAAACCTAGACTGAATGAGGAAAGGACAAGAAGATACCTAGAAGGAGAAATTAGAGGACTTTATTAGAAAGGAAGAAGAGGGGGATAAAAATGTAAATGGAAAAGAACAGTGGATATAAGGAAAGAGCATGTGGGAGCATGGACTAAGGAACAAGATGCTTAGAGAAGGATAGAGATGCCTTTATTTACCTAGCTACTGACTCTGGCTTTTTGTTGGTTTCCATATAGATAAACTACTAGGAAGCTATGAGGAAATTCTGATTTGCCTCTGTGTGTGTGTATATATATATATATATATATATATATATTTATAAATTTTTCCCCCAAAAGTATGACTAAGTGTACCAAATCAAATTCTCAGAAGTTTGGGAATGCTAATAATCCTTGACCTTAACCAACCCTGCTTGTGTATATGTTGTGATAGTCTTCAGTTATGATTACATAGGACCGGTTATTCAAAAATAACTAAGCAGCATCAGGATCGGTGAATTTTATTTAATCAAACAGCATGAAACACTTTTAATTCTAATTTATTATAAAAGTTTAAACTGCCTCAATTAACCTGGCAATCTAATGGTGAAAGTAAAGTACTTCTATTTTCAAGATATTTACAAGCAGGTTTAGATGCCAGCATATCTCTTTGGAGAGAGGATAATTCACTGCTCACTCTTAACATTTGACTGAATTTCTTCTTGTTAAAATATCATTGCAGGAAATTACCAGATTTGCTCACCAGAAGAATATAAAAAACCATCTGCAGTGTTCTTGAACTGTTCCAATGAACTGCTTTACATACATAGAAAAAAATAAATTATAACACTTTCTTTTCAAGCAATTATTAACTATGTCTTTCACAAATAACTATAATCAGCCTTTCTGACATAGCTGTGCATGAGGGTGACTTCTCCGGACAGCAATATTGCAGTGATAGTAGAAGCAGTTATTGCAGAAAGAAGCTAAAATGTTCAGATGACTTGATGATGATGACTTTTAAAAAGCACGACCCAATGCAATTTAGGGGATTTATTTATTTAAATAATAGAAAGGAAACAGAAACAGTATTAAGACTGGGCTGGTTGAATGGAATTTCTTTATATGAAGTGTCATACACTGTGATTTCCTTGATCTGCAAGTCTTGTACATAGGTTTGAGCAGTTCAGAGCTTGACAGTGTTTTTTTTCTCCATACAGGGGTAGTGGAAAGATGCTGAACATTGAAGTCTCTCAAGTGGAGGAAGTTGCTGGTACTGCACAACATCTCAGAGATGTTGACCCACTTGTATGGGCTGTTCTCCTTCATCCTGCTGAGGCAGTTCAGTCTCTTCAGACTGCTCTTCACTTCTGTGAGTACACAGGCTTATTTTTCAAAATATCACTTAGTCTGCTGGTGGTCTTGGTTATCTGCAATACTCTGCCTGCAATTAGCGTAGGCAAGGCATAACTTCCCATCACTGCTCAGCCTCCTCTGCTGAAGGTGAGTTGTAGCATGAATACATGATGTGCCAAGTGGCAAAACCATAGTGGTGGAGCTGCTGTCTGCTCTAAGAGTTTGCAGCACACAGAGACATAAGAAAACTATGTTGTGCTGTGTGTGAAAGGTGGAATTGGGGAATTGCACCCTTTATTTGGCTCAGTTGATATTGGTGGTTCAGCTGTTAGGGAGGGAGGGTGGATGGACAAACCTCCTGCTTCCTGACTGGTGAGACCACCTGGCCTTTCAGTGCACTCCTGTTGTTTGAGACCTGTAGCAAAACAGTTAAGTGATTGTGGAAGGGAATTTGTAAACCATTGGCATATATCATACAGCTTCCTCTACTTTTTCTTTCATTCTTGTATAGCTTTTCTTTACAAGGTTAAACATTGTTTCACCTCAGGATGGATAATGTATACACAGGCAAATTTTGCAGAGTAATTCCCATGTGGGGAATAAGAAGATGCTGCCAGTTGCTAACTGGAGCAGAGTAAAAATACTGAGAATTTCCTATATTGATCCATCTGTTCAGGAGTGGCATTACAGGGCAGTAAGATGCATAAACTGATAGTGAGAGGAAAGAGCAGCAGTGCCTTACAGGAACATTGTTTGTTTAGTAATTTTTAAGGTCACCTCTTACTTACATACATTTCCATAGTCACTACTCCAAGCTGTGCTGAAGATAGCAGCTCCTCTGGCAGGTACCACTGTTCTCCTTTGGTGGCTTCTACATCGTGTTTATGTAGATCACTGAGCACAACAGGATGGTACTTAAGAGCTGTACTTTATCAAAAGGCACACTGTGGACAGAGACAATCCAATATGACTTTTGGTCTGCACCAAGGTGCAATTTTGCCTAGTTATGGTGGTTGAAAAATTAATTAAGCAGCAAGTGGGAGCTTACCTCCTGTTGAACCTCCAAACCCTGTGAAAAGGCTCTTTGTGGCTCCAGGCTGACTTGTAGGTGTACTTTCTGAGCACCAGCTACCACTCAACGTCTTTATGCTTCAGTTTGGGAGGGGGAGCAGCTGTTATTGCTGCTCCTGTAATAAGCAAAGAATTGGCCAATTCCAGTCCCTATTAATTCCTCACAGCTGTCTGGAATTTATTGAATATGCTTGCTGGCTACTGCAGGAAAATCTTGTGGAGCAAGCTACAAGACAAATTCCCTGGAGGAAGGTCCCTTCCTGCAGGTGCCTATTACAAATTCCCAGTCACTGCTTTGCAGTGTGCAGATGGCTGGTCTCCCCAGCTTCTGATGAGCCATGTGGCATGACACCAGCATTGCAGCAGCCATCCTCACACCACACTTGCTTCCGGTCCCTGGGGAACCACTGCTGGTATTGCTTCTGCTAGTGGCACCACTGATGGTACAGCAGCACAGAAAGGGGATTTTCTGCACTGCTACCAGC
This sequence comes from Bucco capensis, assembly GCA_013396975.1. Classification (NCBI taxonomy): domain Eukaryota; kingdom Metazoa; phylum Chordata; class Aves; order Piciformes; family Bucconidae; genus Bucco; species Bucco capensis. The sequence continues at coordinate 144,428 of VWZO01006721.1, read as the reverse complement.
TCAGGGAACTTTTTAAATGGCTGTATTTATTGATGCTTGTTACAGCAGCTACTCTCACTGGTGTTGTCCAACGACCACCCCTTTCAAGATTTAAGGATGGGGAGCTGGGAACCAGGATTACAGGTAGCTGGGTATGGAAACCCCTTAGTAGATCTTGCCCATCCTCAGCAGTGCCTGTGCCAGGACTGTCCTTTCCTTTGTACAGCATGTGCCTCAGTAGACAGGGGGCCAACAGGAAGGAAGAGTGGGAACCCTCGTAGAGGTCTGGTGATAGCAGTAGTGCCCTTCTGCAAGGATCCCTTGCAGATGAAGATCCCTTGCAGAGAAGGTTCTTGTTTCACAAAGGCTAGAATAAGGCAAACCCTAGGCCTTTTGGTTTATCTTTTGTGTGCCTGTGACAAAGACAGAGTAAGAAGTCCGCCACTAAAGCTGTGGAGCTCCTACTCTGCTCTTGAGTTTTTCAAGCTTCCTTTCTGGTGGCAATCCCCAAACAACACGTGACTCAAGCACAGTTGTGCTGAGAGCAATGGGAGACTGACTGTTGCTAAAGCCCCTTTAATGGCAAGCCACAATTTGAGCCACTTTGATAAAACTTCATAGTGGTGACCTGCATTTGCAACCTAATTTAGGGCATCCTGGCATTGTCTAGACACCACAAGGGTGACATTTCCTTCCAACAGCTGTTGATAGGAACTTTTTTGATATTAGAATTTATTTCCTGTGTGCAGTCAGTGATTGTCGACCAGTTAAATATAACAGCTGTCTAATGGCCTCTGCTGCTCTGCTGTTGCTCACTATGAATGAGGCACTCAGGAAAAGGAACTTGTCTTCTGGACAATTTATTATAGAGGGAGAGTTGACCTTTAAAACAAAGATGATTTGATCCATTCCATGAGGTGCAGTGGAAGCACCTTCTAGGGATGCCAAGGTTTTTCCCTTGACATGGTCCAGTGCAGCAGCCCAGGAGGCTCTGCATGCTGCTAGCCAGGGAGTGCTACAGAGCAGCTTCTGTGGGGGCAAGAGCATCCATCTTCTCAGCTAGCTTGGCACTAGGAGGGCTGCTCATTTTCTCTGAGTTTTGCCGTACTGCTGCTGCTAGTAGGATTGCACAGCTGCTGAGGCCTCAAGCAATAGGTAAGGTTTTGCTTACCCTGCTGGGGGTAAACGCAGCTTAGCACTCTGGCAGGCCTGGACCCAAATAGCTTAATATCTATTTTGCCCCCAGGATTCCTAACTCTCCAGTCTAAGTGCTGAGAAGGCCTTGCCACAGGTGAACAGTGCCACCTTGGGAAGCACTCCTTTAAACACGAATAAAGCCTTGCTAAGGATTAACTTGTGTGTAAGCCATTTAGAGCCCGCAGAAGATTGATTCTGGCAGGCTTGTGGTCATGTGTCCAGGTCATCCTCTGACCTCTCAACTTTCTGGCACTTCACCATTCACATCCTTCTAGTAAAATGTGTTTCATGTCTTAAAACACTGAATTAAGCTGAAATACCTGTGTGTCTGCATGCCTTTATAGTACTGCTGTGGAGGATAACACTGTTCAGATTGGAGAACTTGAGCTGGGCATCTCAGTTCCTTGCAGAATTACCAGGAACCACTCCACAGGCCCCCCTGGGGTGGGATTTAATCATTCAGAAGGGCACTGACAGCTTGATGTAAACAGCCAGTTACAAGTCAGCAGCAAGAGAAAGTTTACCACTGAGGTCCTTTTAAATGTCAAGTGGAGGTGGTGGGAACCCCCAAAGAAATGCAGTGCTGAAAGTTAAGGGCATTGAGGCGTGGATTTGAAGCAAATATTAGGTTTTATTACTAAAAGAATTGGGCTACACAAAGTACATAAATTTTAAATCCACCATTTTATTTGGATTTAAAGTTAACCAGATGATTACAAATTCCCCCACCACCTATTGTAGTATTAAAACCACAAGGTATTATGTGATAAGATAAAAGAATCAAGTGCTCTTTTAACTAGGAAAGCTACCAGAAATGAGCCTTTCTTCCATGCAACACTTGTGCCTCTCTGTTGAGCACTGATATATTTGTCAATGTTTTATCTGACTAATAAAGAGGATATCTTTAAAAAAATTGCTATTAAGTGCAGTACGTGCTATCTCTTGCATTGGTGTGAAAGCCCTTCCTAATGCTGACATTCTTAGTCTTCACTACTCATTGCAGAAACTCAGAGCAATTCATCAGATGAAACATTTTTGGGAGATAAAGTTTAGCAACTATTACAGCCCAGTGGGTCTTGCTGGCTGGAGGTCAGGAGCCTTAGAGCAGAGTCTGGGTTTTTTTAGAGCTAGATGTCACAGTGCTGCTGGGGTAGGTATCCTTTGAAGGAATTGTGGTGTCAGTAGTAAGGAGAGAAAACAAAGTGGAGCATGTCAGCTGCTCTCACAAGTCATCACCTCCTTCAAGCACTGCTGATGGTAGAGCTTGTATTCTAGGGCCAAAACTACTGCTCTCTTTGGTCCTATCAACTTACTTCCTTATCAGAGGCTAGCTTGTGGTTTTCAGCCCTCCTATCTAACCCAGGTCAGTCCTTTTAGCCCCTTCCTATACTAGGGATTTTTGCATCCCAAGGCAGAGAGACTGAGAGGACTACAGCATCTGTAAAGCTTTGCAGAAGCATCTTCCTTCTGTCACATTGCTGACATGCCTTTCATCGCGTGTACAATCATCATCACTTCATTAAGCACTAAAGGAGAAATGAGGGGAAAGAAAATATAATGTTGTTGACAAACTGCCCTCCAGCTGTTGATGGAATTCAATAGAATAAATGCAAGAATTGTTTGAACTTGCAGGCAGAGTAGCAGGTTGTTCAGATTTTCATTTATTTATTTAAAAATAATAGAAGAGGAAGCTCAGAGAGGTAGAAATGTGAGGACATCAATTTAAACTCTTGCTTACTGCCCTAGAAGGAACTTCTAGTATTTATGGGACTGAAAAACTTGCACAGAAAATATCAAAGCACACACCATGGTCTTGCTTCAAACTGTGTTTAGTGTTGGCCAGCTCAATGGAGGACAATGCAATGCCAGCGTGGAAACACAGTATGAGGTACAACAGGGGCCTGATTCTGAAAGGTATGTTTACTGAGCCATGTCATGCCAGCTTGCTCTTTAGAAATCTTGAATTATAGATGTGCTTCACCTTTTCAGGGTCATTTTAATAATTCAGAAGGAGGAGTGTCTGAGTTTGGGGAAAGTCAGGAAGAAGGCAAGGAGGTAGCAGGGAACTAAATGGCAGCAGCTGTAAGTTAGGACTAGAGAATTGCAATAAACTGTGAAACTTGTGGTTTTGAAATGCAAATAAGGCCAGAGATCAAAGAACTACAGAGGTGATTTTAGTGCTGTTAGACATTGGAACAAGCTGCCCAGGGAAGTGGTGGAGTCACAGTCCCTGGCGGTGTTTAAAAACCATAAAGATGTGGTACTTGGGGACATGGTTTAGTGGCATGGTGGTGATAGTTAGATGGTTGGATCTGATGAACTTAGAGGCCTTTTCCAACTTTTATGATTCTGTAATTTCCCATACAGACCAATCGTCACAAATCCCTTCAGTAAACTTTCCTGCCAATGTTGCTTTCAGCTTAGGGCACTAAGGATCCTCACCATAAAGTCAGTAGGATAGTATGATTTAATTGAATAATTCCTGCAATTTGCTCACTTTATTTAGAGAAGAAAATCTTGATGGTAACAGAGTAAATGTTTTGGAACCAGTAGAAAGGGAATAAAGCAAGAGTGTGAGAGGAAACCAAGGAAAATGGTGAAAGTTTTAAGTTGAGGTAGGAGATATTTGTGGAATGTCATCAGCTGAAAAGTTGAACAAAACCAACTGAAAAATACATCCTGTCCCTTTTTATGTTTCCTTAATTGGAACTACTATGAAGTTGATGCCCAAGGTATGGAGAAGACTTGGAGAAATCTGTAGCGGTCAAATGAGCCAAAGGGGACTAACAAATAATAAATAACATCCAAAATGCTTTGATTACATAGCAGATTACTTCCTTGGAAGAGAAACAGGCTAATATAAACACAAAAGGACTACAAATGATCCACTTGATTAAGCAAGCTGTCAGCTGCACTGTTTCATTCCCTCTCTCCCTAATCCTTCACTCTGCTGAATGCCTTCCTAAGCAGCATCTCTTCTGAGCTAAGGCTTTTGTTAGTTCTCTGACTTCCCCCAACCTGTACTGCTGTGTGTGTAATGATGCCACACATGCACAGGAACTTACAAAATGGTTATCTGAAACTTGCAAATCTTTCTTTAGTTAAGTCTGGCTTAGAACCAGTTATTTTTTGTGAGATTTTGGTGTATTTTAATACTGTGAAGAGCTGGGCACCAATTAAGAAGAGAGAGCAATTTGATGAAAGAAAAGGAAACTGAAGTAAATATTCTGAGATTCAGATGCAGGAGGGTTTTTTTTTTTTTAGACCTTGATTTCCCAGAGGCCTGAATTTACAGCTTTTCTATTCCAGAAACTTTATTAGGGAAGCAAAGGTCTTGGTCTTTTCATCTTAGAGGCTGTGAGGAAAGGCTGCACAGCCTCACTGTGCTCCCCTGCCTGCCACCCGAGAATCATAGCTACGTGCCCTTTACAGCACCTTCCAGGCTGCCTGGAATGTAACTTTCCATATCTCCAATTTGTACTTTTATGAAGGCTCTACTTACCTATTATAAAAACTTTTGCAGAATTCTGTCAAAAAGGTCATATTGATTTTTTTTTTCTGATAAAGCCTCTACACTTCATAGATTTTACATTTACCCTTGAATGTTTTTCTGTCTGCACATGAGGATGCCTTTCTAACCACAATGTAATAAAGAAAATGCTTGTGTTATTTTCACGATGGCTTCAAGAAAAAGGGTATGTCTTTAAAATATAAGATGATATCATTTAAACCCAACTAAAATTTTTCTGCTTTATGGTATGGGGCAACAATTGGCACTAGGTTTAGGACAGAACCAGAACTGGATTTCCTGCTGTGATTGCAGTAGCAAAGAGTTGGCCACCCTCTAGTAGCTTCCCAAGGCTTTTTGGCTGCTTATATGCATGGTATCTTGGAAGATATTTTTGCCTGGTCTTGAATTTTGGTTTTCTTTATGCTTTCATAAGCCACAACATCCACTTGCTACCAATAGCTACATGACTGATAGTTCTTGCAATCCCTGTAGCAGCCAATAGCTGCTATTCACCTGAAACTGAGCCCAAGAATCAGTGAAGAGGGTTGTCTGCCTTGAAGATCAACAAATATATCAGAGATCCAAGAGCCAAATTCAAATGCACAAGAAAGTTGGAAAGGAAAATAGGAGAATGAGTTAGGTCAGACAGAAAAACAGGAGAGGCAATAGTGGGTTATCTCCAGGCATATGAAAAAAATCACACAAGTCGAAAATTCAGCATATAGTCAACTGTTTTCCTTGCTAACAAGACTGGGAGCTTAAAAGATGTGCAGATCCTACAGCTTGACAAGTCCTGAAGCACATGCCATTGTGGATATGGAAACACTTAGGAAGTGACAGGTGCATAAAATCTACTCAAAAAATGCTGTACAAGACCTGAAATATTGTTTATCATACACTTAGCAATATGACTTTTGGTGTTTATTATTTTATCTACCCAGTGCTTTTGAATACATCATAGCACTTTTTGGTTTCTTTTAATATATATTCCATTGTCAAGAGGTGAAAGAGACTTTACTAAGTGGGAAAATTAGATCTGAATGATGCTGCGTATTTAGTCATGAGGAAACTGGGCCTTTCCTTTGGTAGGTCACAATGCTGAGGTCATTCCAGACCGGACTGGACTAGGTCTCTAGTATTTTTTCACTTGCTGAAAACTCTATGTAATTTTAAAAGCCAGATGAGTAATTGTCCTGTAGTTATTCTCAGTGTGTGACTAGTGTAACTCTGCCCTTACAGGCAAAAACACTGCTGAAAATGGGACATTTTGGTTTGGTGAATATTCTGTAATGATGCAACTGAGCAAATTTATTGTCATACTTAAACCCTTAAAGTAGGTTAAACCTACTTAAACCTACTTAAAGTAGGTTTGCTGCATTATCTCTGCAGCTGATATATGGGTTCACATGATAAAGGACAAACAGCAGTTGGAAATGTGCATCAGTTGTCTGCAGTCAGGGAGAAAATTTCACAGTAGATTTGGTTCTTTTTTTTGTCTTCTCAATTACAAGATGTGTTCAGAAATGTGCTCTCCTTTCACAAAAGAATGGGAAACATGGAGAGGAAAACATCATATTGCAAGGTTCTAGGTGGTCAGTGAGTGGATAGGTACCTAGTCTAAAAGCTCCAAATCAAGTCAAGATTTTTTTGTTTGGGAGAATACAGACCTTTATATTCTTATCCAGCACATGGAAGTTTGGAAATGCATCTACCTATTTGTTGTCTTTTGTACAAGTGGATTGTCTGTAATTACTGTTGAGCAGTGTTTGGCCACCTTGCCTGGGTTGTTTTGCCTGAGCCTGTGGACAGTGCTGTGACAGTGGAGAAGGCAGTGCTGGGTATGTTCTATATGACAAAAGGTCATGCAGTGTGCTTCAGGAGCCCAACCAAACGTTTCTTTGTGAGTTTTGGGATACTAAATTGCTAGCCTGTCTGTCTAACGCCATTGTAATTTTTACTGGTTTGTTTTTGTCATCATTTGAGGAAAGCTATATCATCTACTGTATTTTAGAGGGAATTGTGTTGCATATAGTGATAGATGAAAAACCCCTTTCTGTGCTAATAATGAAACTTAGTAAAAGGCTAATTTCTGAATTAGTGATTCTAATATATAAGTGAGTTTTTCTCAAAGTTATTTTAGTGTAACTCATGGAGTACTTATTTGTTGTTGTGAAGTTTGGATGATGACACAAATATTTATTTATTGATAGCAACCTTGATCTTATTTATTATCAACCAAATAGAAATTGTATGCTCTATGCAATTTTCATGAGACAGGATTAATCAATACCAATTTATCAAAGCCCACAGTCTGTTACTTCCAAAAGAAAATAAATATAATTAGAGAGCAGCTGTCAAGAAACATTTTAGCAGGAATTGAAGCTGTTTGAACCTTTCAGTAGTTTTATAGAAGCTGGGCTCAAGTAATTTTAAGCTTTTGAACTTGGAAAGATTATTGCTAGCACTATCTCTTTATTAGTTAAGCATTTTTTTCACACTTCAGAACACTAGTTGATGTTTCAAACTTCAGTCAGCTCAGGTAAAAAAATTAGATTTGTCTCTTAGTAGTCAGTGTTGCGGAAATCAGTAGAGTTAGCATTGACTGGAGATGACATGTTGGGACTCTCACAGCTCTTTTTGTTAACCTGTAGGGCTGTTACTGCTATTAAAATGTAGATGGGTTATATTTTGTGTTTCCTCTCTTCCTTCCACTGTAATCTGTGCATTTGATGTACTTCTTCCCCAGGCTGCACTTCAAGTGCTGTGATTCCCACAGAATGTAGAAATCTGGAGCAAGGCACCAGCTCTGCTCCTGACAGGAAGCAAAGGGCACAGCAGAAAGCACAGGATTGTATAGAGCCTTGTACATGGAGATAAGGCAGTAAAGGATTTCCTTTGTACAAATTAAGTTAGAGTTTTATCAAAGCAAGTGAGGAAATATGATCTTGGCTTAAGAACTGCACTGAGACTGTCTTCAACTTCTAACTGCTTCTCCTTGCCTGGGTACCTCTGACCAAGTTGGTTAGATTGTTTTCTACTTGAGGGAATGTGTTTGTTTTCAAACCCATCCTGAACTACTTGTACTTTGAATTTCTCTTTTGAAAACACAAGGATGCACTTACTAGCATGAAGTCATCAAAAGGGCAACTTTCTCTTGTTTGTGCTTCAGAAAACAGCTAGCACAACAGGGCTTCATCTCAACTGCTGTTTCTGGATTCCTAATAATTTCAAAATAATATTGTGTGTAATGTATTGCCACCTGAAGTAAAACCCTCTCTCCTTTGCCAAGAGGAAAGACATTTGGCAGATGGCTCTTTTTGCCTTTGGTCTAAGACATGAGCCAGCACACACTCTGGGATAATATGTTTACAGTGTACACAAGACCTCTCTAAACAGAAGTGGGGTGGTCACACAATCAATTACACTTGCAGGGCTCTCAGAGCACTACATCCAGCTCTGTTGCCAGGAAACTGCTCTTATTTTTCTCCCCTCGTTTTTGGAGTCCATCTCTGCTGTGCCCTATGGTTTCATGTGGCAAAACCTCTGCCTCAGTGTTGGTTGCCATAAACATCATCATCATGGCTAGGCTTCGTGAACGAAGATCCGCAGAGGGCTCTACCCACGTTTTTTACAAGCATGCTGATGGCTGAAAAAGCCAATATGAGATAGACAAGAGCGGTTGCAAAAGGCACAGCAGAAGGACTCTTCAGGAGGTATAATCTGCAAGACACAATTCTTTCTACACTGTCTTTTCTCCTCAAGAGTGATCCTGCGTGCCTGCTCAAAAACATCAGCTGCATTAAAATTAGTGTGTCTGCAGACCTCCTGATTGGAGGCATTCTGCTTTGCCTTCACTGTTTCTGATTAAAAAAATAAGCCCAGTGTAGGCAGGTTACACTGGTGCTGGTTATCTCCATCAGGCAGGGCCTTCTCCCTACTGCTCTGAGCAGAAGAAGGCAGTGGTGTTGGTGCATCTGCTGTTCTAAGACCACTCATGTGACCCCAACACCATCAGGAGGAAATACAGAGGACTTAAGGAGTGGCTATGCAACCCTTGTTTTCATCTGTGTGGCCATGGCTCTGAGGCAGTCACTGCCTGGCAGCTGTTGGCAGTGTGCACAGTGGCCCTGGCCAGGCTGCACAGGCAGTAAATAGCAGTGCTGCCTGTAAATAGCAGTGCTGACAGTTATTACAGTCAGCAGTGAAAGCACAGTGTTTCATGTTGCCTTGGATTTGAGTCATTTATTCATTCTTGCCTTTTCCAGTTTCTCAGCACTCGATAGAGACTCGTGGTACTGTTATGAGCTGAGGGTATGCTGCCTTGGGTCCCGAGCAGGGACTAGTGGGGAGTGATGGGGAGCAGGCCCGGTGTGGGGAAGAGGGATCTCCAATTCCTGCCATCCTGAAAGCTCATGCTGAAAGAACACAAGTGCATGTTCCGTGTCATGCAACCCTCCCCATTTCAGGGAACTTGTTCAGATTTTGCTCTGCACCATGTGCTAAGCTCCTGCAGTGAACTGGGAATGTCAAACCAAGACTTGGCATACGAGGTGCTCACCCAGCTGTGCCCTTGGTAGGCCAGCTCTGATAGTGCAAAAATTTGGCCCAGACATTTGCTGAAGATACTTTGCTTTAGTTGTTACCATTATTCCTCTCACATGTCCAGCTTTCAGCAAGATTTTAGTGGACTTCAAACATTTGGAAAGTGAAGCCAAAATCCCAACATTGCATTTTCATCATAGAAAATAAGTAGTTTCCTGATCTGTTTTATCCTTCGATCTTGTAAGGCCTCCTGGATGCTTTTCCATTCCAGTCATTTGACAATCTAAGTGGGGAAAAAACACTGAAAATTTCAATTTAGTGTTGCTAACAGGACAGTAACTAAGAGGCAGACACTTTTTTTTCCCCCTAAAGATCCTGAGTACTTCAACAACAGCTGAACATCTAAGAAAATATACTTTTTCTGCTGTTAAGTCTAGCAATAACTTCTCACTTGGGAGGTAGGTACAAATCTCTGAAATGCATCCATTTCAAGACTGAGTGTACTACTCATGGAGGGAAAAGAATTGGTCTGCTTCATAACAGCTTCTGCCCAAGTGTCCTTCATTCCACTGGGCACCATAATGCAAGTCACTTAAAATTTCAGTCTTGGAACTGGAAGGTAACAGTCTCTTTGTACACATAACACACACAGCATCCAGAAAGTTGTTAGTAGAAATTAATGTCACTGTATTTCCACCACTCATATTTCATTTATTTTTTCTGTGTTCTTTTTTATTTTAACCAAAACATTTGCATAGTTAAATAATGATAGGAGAGGGAAGCCTCTGCCTGCTGGATTTTTCTTTTTACAAAATAGGCATAATAGGTTGGCATGGGTCAGTGTGGTTTGTTTTTTTGGCAATATGCAGGAATTTTGTTAAGTGTGCTTAAATTGGTGAAGTACATTCAAAAAAACCTCTGTAGAGAGGCTACTGTAGACATTGAAGAGTCAGAAAGAGCTTTGCTGAGGGTGCAGAAAGTCTTGCTGGTTACTGCTTGTTCAGCTCAGTAGATGACTTCATGCTGATTGAGCTACAGTTCCACTGCCAAAGAACAGCAGAGGTGAGATGGAGCTCCCTGTGGAGCGGTAAGCAGAACAGTTCTGCTACTCTGCAAATAATCTGTCACAATCCTGTCATTGCTCCAGTAAAGCCACTGCTGAAGGGGAAGTGCAACAGCTTGAGATTGCACAGGAAAGCAAACACCAAGCAAACTCTCCTGATGTTGTCCTGTAGGTTTTAGATCCCCCAAGGTATTTTACAAGGGTATGTTGTAAAGCTTGGAGGTCTTGCTGTTCCAGTAACTGTGCTTCAAAACATATTAGAAGTGGTCTTTGTTAATTATCTGTGAAAGCCATTACAAAATATGTCTCTGCTTTCTCTTGCCAAAACTATTGCGTGGCAGCTCTTCTGTGTCTACTGTTTTATTATGCTGTTTAAGCTCAAAAGCTGACAAATCTTTACCCGCTGAGAGTGACAAGTAAACTGATACTATTTACACTGTAGTACTCCTGCAAGGTGGGAGATGCTGTTTATTTTGTGCTGAGGTCCTTGCTGGATGAAATCCTAATAATAGTTAGTAATTGTTACCTGCAGCCCACACTGATAGTGTCAACCCTGTACTGACTTTACCTCCAGCAGATCGTTGTTTTGCTGAATGAATCACAGATGTCACTGTAGATCTTTGCTGTGAGAGAATGAGGAGAAATTGATGTGAATTCTTTCCAGGCTAGTTATGGGTAAGCAGAGTAAATGATTTTTAGCATCTTCACCTTCTAGTGATACTCATATCACTTGCAGAGAGACAAATGGAATGGAGAACTGTGTTGTTCTTGTGTTACAAATGCATTTCTCAAGTAATCCGCTCAGGAATGAAGCATGAAAAAAAAAACCCAACTCCACTGTAAACTCCACCTGCTGTCAGCATCCCCCAGCACAGTCACACAAAACCCTTCTGGAGAGCCATTTCCACTGCCACAGGGCATGAAATCCAGCCTGTGCCTCCAGTGGGAGGTGGAGGTGTCCAGCTCAGGCTGAATTGAACCACCTAAGTGCCCCCCACAATAACCCCCTGCAGGGTCCTGGGCAATGGCTGCCACTGCTTTGCCTCTGGATTCCCTCTGCCATCCATGGGACCTGGGAGACACAGCACCCAGAATGGAGGTTTGGGGGACAACCCCATGGTGTCTGGGGAGTGCTGTGTTTTCCAGGCAGTTCCAAAGCTGGGGTGGCAGGGAGAGTTTGGGGACTGAAAGGCTGTGTGGGGCACAGTTTGGGTGCCTTTGGGGAAGGCACTAGGCTCATGCAGAGGTGAGTGCACTAGCCAGCTAGAAATGTTATATCAATCCATGACCCTACTAATTATTCCATAGAAAAATAGGCTGTTAGAGGGAGCTGGAAATGGTATGCTCAAACTCTCCTCCCTGCTGTGTGAGTGTAGCCTAGCACTGCTTTTTTTTAAGTGTAGGCTTTCAAGGCAAAATGAACAGTTTCAGAAAAACCAATCACTCACTTTTCCTCTGATGCTGTTGAACCAATGTGTTTGAAATGAAGGATTTTCACAACCCTGGTTTGTCTCCCATATTTTTTGACTCTCGCAAACGGATTTGTTTCAATTATAAAAGAAAGAAACACACAAAAAGAATTGCAGGGCAAGCAAGCAGGAAAGCCTTGGAGGGCACAAGAGAAAAACAATTGCTCTGTTTTTCCATCAGATTAGCTATTCATCAACGTAACAATTCCTATAGTCTTCCCTGCCTATACCTTGCTGCCCTTGAAACTTTTCCTCTGACTGCATGTAACCTTGGGAGTGAAATGCCAGATGAAATCTCTGTAAAACACAATACACTTAGAGATGTAAAAATACTTCTCTCTATATCATTTCCCCTCTTAGGCTCCCCCTAAGACACCTTCTTAGGTGTCAGGCATGCAGTGGCCTGTTGTGTAGGACTGGCTCAAATTTGTTGTGCAAAGTGGCTTCAAGTTCAGCACTTCAGACTGGAGACAGCCACGGGATGTTAGGAAAGATAAACCACTTGTATCCTCTTAGTACCTCCTGCCTTTAATATTTAACAAATGGTTAAACAGAACAAAATAAACAAACAATAAAGCTTAGAGTAATCTATGCTTAGAAACTGAGGCTTACAGACAAAATTTTGTTAAAGAGTCTTCCATTGTGGTATCTGACAAAATGCATAGGCTCAGTTGGCAGAAATACTATTTAAGATACAGCTTTGTGCAGGAACACCTATAACTCAGTCAGGTTGCTCAGAGCCCTGTCCAGTCTGGCCTTGAATGTTTCCAAGGATGAGGCATCCACCACCTCTCTGGGCAACCTGTGGCAGAGCCTCAGCAACCTCATTGAGAAAAATGTCCTCCTTATATCTAGTCTAAACCTCCCCTCCTTTTAGTTTAAAGGCCTTACCCCTTGTCCTATCACAACAGGCCTTACTCTCTCCATTTTCCTTACAGACTGTCTCCATCTTTCATACAGGCTCCCTTTAAGTATTGATAGGCTGCGATAAGGTCTCCCTGGAGCCTTCTCTTCTCTGGGCTGGACAACCCCTGCTCTCTCAGCCAGACTAGATGACCTCTAAAGGTCCCTTCCAACTTTAACCTTTCTATGATTCTATAATACTTGTTTTTATACTAGTGAGGACTTTTGAGGATCAGTCAGAGAGTCTTTGCTTGGCTTTAGCAGATATATGCTATGGCAGCAATCTCTCCCTGAAGTACAGAAGACACTTCAGTCAGTGCTGTCCCACTATTCATATAAATTATATGAAAAAATACAGGCATTTTGCCAAACAGATCATTCTGTGTAACATCAATTAAAAAAAAAAATCACTATGTCTGCTTAAAGGACCATGTCATTGTTCTTGTGAAAAATAAAAATGAAAAAGGTTTCCTTCTGTAAGTGACATGCATCCAGTATATCCAAACTGGGCAGAAGTTAAGTTCCAAATGGAAAGCAAGGAACAAGACTCCTCCCGGGGCGCACACAGCATTTTTAACTTACTTTTTGAGCACATGCAGTGTAAAGCTCTGTATTTCAAGGGACTGCATATCACTTTATAAGGCAGCTATGCAGACCTGAAATGAGAGCCAGTATTAATTGAAACTGACTTTCTCAGTGACATTGGTGTGTGCCTCTGTCCCCTACTGGCCTTGTCACACTTTTTGTCACCAGTATAAAGCATGAGATGACTTGCTGTTACAGCTTCTGCGAACCCATCCTGTTTTCAGCTGTTAATAGAGAAGCTGAGAATATCTTGCCTGAAACACAAACATCCCCAAACCTTCTGGACATATACATAGATGGTTATCCTTTACAAGACGTTTCCCCTCTGGGGCCTGACAAACCATGACATGAAAGGCTGAGGCAGCTGTTGCTTCTGTTGCTTCAGTCCCCCTAAGCCCTCTTGAAAGCATTGACTGAAACTGCCACTGCAAAGCTCTACCATGTCTGAGGTGGCAAATGAAAAGGTTATGGTGGGGGAGAAGGGAGATGATGGAGATGGGGAGGAAGGGGAAGGTGGAGGGAGCTTTCTCACTGGCTGCTCCCTCCTCCCCAGCCAGAGTGCTGGCCCTGACACCCCTTGATCTCATCAGCTGAATGTGCATGTCCAGTTAGCTTCTGGGAATTTTTGATGTGCACCTGAACTATCAGATGTGCATTGGCCTTGGAGAGAAGCGAAAGAGTAGATTTCAGGTTCTAATCATACACTTTTACTTCAGCCATAAGGAAAAGAGCATGAGTAGGGAGAAATGGTGAGGAATTATAATAAATTAAGATGATATTTCACAGCAGCTTGCTATCTGGCCCTGTTTGTGATAACATTAATGGTTTTAGACTCCTGATTTTTGAGGAAGTCACTACAGTAGCTGAACTGATAGATGTCTATATTGCTAAGAAATTGCAAACCAGTAAGCAGTCAGTATTATTGGGATAAATGTATGCTGAAAGCTATTAGCCCAGAGAATTATTGTGTGTGCACATCTGAAGAGTCCAATATATTGGCTCCAGAAGCATAATCCCCATGCATTATTCTTTCTGAGCAGTGATTACATGATCAAACATTATAGATAGGCTATGACACAGGCTATCTGATCCACAAATTACACTGTAGCAGTGCTTGACACCAGCAAATAGCATAAATCAGCTGTGTATGTTATGCCTTTCCCACACTGCTTACAAGCAGGATATGGGCAACTCCTTGGGTTCCTTCACTATTGCACCCTTTTTAAAAGCCTCTGAGCAAGTATTCTTGTTCTCAGTGGCCCTTACAAACCAGTGGTACTGTCCACTCAAACTCTGTGCTTGTAAAGAAGTGCAACAGCAGTCACACTTCTGTGACAGCACTGTTTGCACCTTCAGTCGCTGGTGGCAGCATGAGAAGCCAAACCTGCCTTTCAGTGTTGCACTTGATGTGACATTTCTGCAGAGCACAAGGCTGTGGGCACCCAGAGCAATCAGCAGCCTCCCACCAGCTTGCTACTCTGGGAAGCACGGAAGCACTTGCTCTGACAGTTTGCTTTCAGATGTTTATTGACTGAATGTCTTGCTGCAGCCCTGAGACAGTAAGCACGTACTTAGTATTCCTATACAGGTTGGGAATCGCTAGCAGGCAACCAGAGGGAGGACTCAGCCTTCCAAGAACCAAATCTGTGTGTCCCAAGAACTGTGTCTTTACTGCATTTTTCCATTTTAACATAACAGTTCCCACAGGCTTGAGCCCTGGCACATCTCTTGGCAGAATGGAGTCGATAACGCTTGTTTTGCACTTGGCAAAACAACAATGGCAGCAGGGCAGATGCTAGATTCATGGATTGATCTTTTCTCATCAGTGGGAAAAACATGAGCTTTTGACTTTAAGACACATATTTCTGTATTCTTCCATTTGCAAAAAGAAAGATAAAAACCGCAAGAGAGTACAGGTGGATAAAGAGTCAGTACAGAGTATAGTCAGATTTTGATAAATCTATTTTTATTATCTCATGGGGTCTTTTCTGGTTTCTCCAGGACAACCTGGACATGCTGAATCAATGGGCTGAGGGCAATGAGATGAGGTTCAAGTAGGCCAATTTCTTCACTGAAAGAGTGGTTAAGCATTGGAACAGGCTGCCCAGGACAGCGTTGGGTTCACCATCCCTGCAGCTGTTCAAAAAACATGTAGCCATGGAACTTTGTGACATGGTTTAGTGGGCATGGTGGTATTGGGTTGACGATGGGACTTGATGTTTGTAGAGGTCTTTTCCAACCTTACTGATTCCATGATTCTATCATTGTATGACTAGGCATGCTTTGGCTGTGCAAAACACTTGCCAACAGTGAATTTGTGAGCTTTTTGTGGAAGGATACGTGGCTAGATAATTTTAAAGAGAGCGAGCAGATTTTCCCAGATTTGTAAGGTTTTAGCATTTCTGATCAAAGTGCATTGGAATGTGACAGCAGCAGCTAAGCCAGTATCAGTAGTTTCACTCCAAACACTTCCATTTCTGAGTGCCAGGTACGATGGAGGAACAGGAGGTGTTTGAGGCATTTGGTGATGCAGCATGGCTCACAGGTGCCTGTGTCAGGCTGTGTGGTGGGAGGCAACAGCTGGGGAGAACCAAGAGGCCACTGAGTGTACAGCCCTCACACAGGAGGTGCAGCACCACCTCTGGGAAGGCCCTGAGCAGTTGCACTCTGCCTTGTAGGTTTTAGCAAGGAAGAGAAACTGTGGGAGATGAAGTGCCATGAGGCAGAGGCCAAGTATGGATTTTCACATGGGATATGGGAGACCTGACAGACTCACTCTGTTTCTGGGCACCTGACCAGTGCTTGTCACAGCCACCACAGCCCTGCAGAACAATCAAGGACACTGCAGATGGGGCACAACTGCTGCTTCTCTGACCAGCTACAGCTAACTAATGCCACCTCAGCTAGGGTATGCACATATCCCAGTCCTCCTCCATCCTTCAGCAACTCAGACTAGCACAGAGGGATGCTGCCCACTGGACGACTGTCTGAATCTAGCCTCTTGTTTCAAATCCGGTTATAAAACTGTACTCTAAACCTCCGACAAGCCATGTTGTTTGTTAGCAAGTGTTTGCAGGTACTTCTAACACCAATTCATTTACCAGCATGCAGCTGCAAAGTGGGCATACAGCCCGTTGCTGCCCAGTGGAGTATCTACAATAGGTAATGGGAGGGCAGCAGCACAGTTTGCAGCTGCAGGAGCAGGCAGCCTGACCGGGAGAGGCTCAGCAGGCTCACACTGCTGCTGGCAGTCACAGCTCTCAGGGGAAGTAATTACATCAGCGTTATTAGGGAGAAGGGATAGCAATCCTACTGTGGCAGCAAAGGTAATAAACAAGAGCAATGGTCTCCCTCAGCAGGGATAAAAGACAAG
This sequence comes from Bucco capensis, assembly GCA_013396975.1. Classification (NCBI taxonomy): domain Eukaryota; kingdom Metazoa; phylum Chordata; class Aves; order Piciformes; family Bucconidae; genus Bucco; species Bucco capensis. The sequence goes on along the minus strand of VWZO01006721.1, from coordinate 127,806 downwards.
TTATAACTGTCAGACAAAAGCAGAAGAAATTCCCTTCTGTGCCAGTTGTTGCACTAACCCAAAGAAGACTCTTGACCACAGAGGTAGCTAGCACTGATGACACCTGCGACTTTCTTCTTACCAAGAAACTTACTTAGCTCTTCTTGCCACCAGATTCACTGGTGTCTCTCTTTTCCGTTTCTCCCTAAGTTATTCTTTGTATAATAGATTCCTATCCCAAGAGTTTTCTTCAGGGTCCAGCCCACATCCCTCCTTTCCCTCTTAGTGTCCCTCTTAGCAGCCCATCTATAGTCTCCCCTGGTTTGAATGGCTTTTTCCAGATCAGGAAGCATTCCTGAGTCCTTAATGTTCAGCAAAGCTTTTATATAATATATCTAAAATACTGTCTAAATATTGTCTAGTCTGATTGAGAACATCAGAGCTAAAGCCCTGCTTCAGATTAAAGAAGCAGATTTAAATATATCGCTGACTGAGGGCCTTATTTTCTAACATTTTTTTTCATCCCCATTCTGTAGTCACTGATATCTGTTACAATCTGAGATACTTCGTTATCATTGCAGTAGACATTCTTTCCCGCCATTGGAACAGCAGATTGGGTATTTCTTGTATGTTTTCTCTCTGTCCCTGTTTGCGTTAACCCACTTTTTTCTGTGTCAGCGAGGGCAAAGGAACTGATTTTTAAGCCAATGTTGCCCTCTAGTGAAATGAAATACGTACAAGTGCCTCTGCTTTTTTGGAAGAGATGGGCTGCAAGAGAGCCAATACGGGTCACCTTTTCTAGTTTTAGACTCTGATCAGGCTACTCTACTACTTGAAGTAAGACTGGCTGTCTTTTTGTATTTAGCTAGTGCTGATATGCATATATTATATTGTGTATCACTTAATTGCTGAGAAATGGATGCCAAATTGCCTTTACATTTAGTTGCCTACCAGCGTGCAAGTGATAAGATAGTAACAGCACCGGAAGTTTTTGTGTTGACTTGACTTGATCCACAGGGAATCACAATGCTACACAGGTGATGAAAGACACCAGCGTCCTTTCCTGAAATGAAAAAGGACTGGAGAGTGCTCTGGTGCCTTCTCACGTTTACCTTGAGCTTCGTTATTCTCTCCTCTCTTCTTACTTCACAAGCATCATCCAAACTCTTCCTGTACCAGTGGAGTGGATCATATTGAGCCAGCACTGTGATCCATATGTGTGATTAAATCTCTCTGCCAGAGGGAAGGAGCTGTGCCAATAGCCTTCTCAAGAGAAGTCAGGGCACACACATGATAATGATAGGCATTTATTTCTATGCAGTACTAGTCAGCCTAGACCAATGATTACCAGGGAGCCCAATGCAGCCCAGCCCAAGCAATAGGAAACAGACACCTGGGTACAGTACTCTGCTTGCCTCTGCATAAAAGTTTTCAACAGCAGAACTAAATGCCAAGAGCTATGGTAGAGAAGGTCATAGAACTAAGGAAATTACCCATCCAATAACAGCTTTCTAGATATTAAATAGATCACCACAGAGAATAAACAGTATGCTTGGGGATACCAGTAAAGGCCTATTGGCACTCAAGCCTGATGAAGATCTCATGACCTGATAGGAGGCTACTTCACTTATATGACAGAGACCCTGAAAACCTCTAACAGGAGTTGAAAAGTTAGTTTTCTCTAGCAGTTACAGTGTATGATTTATCAGGAAGGCAGTGAAACAAAAAAATATCCTGAGATTTTGTCATTATATGTGAAATTTCTGAGACACAACAACAGGGTGAATCTGCATAAAGGTGCAAGTTTTTAGGGGCTGTGTGGGGTTTTCTTCCTCCCTCCTTCAAGAGCCTTTTGTCAGAGAAAAAAAAAAGTGTGGTGTGATGAGAAATCTTCTGGAAAGCCTTTCTATTTCTGAAGAACTCACGTACTTCATGATTCTGTGGGTAGAAATGTATTTAAGTTCCCTAGGACTAACCTCTGTAGAGAGAATGTTAAATTGTGAGCCCAGGTCCTAGAAGAGATTGTCTCCAGCCTGTGAGTATTTTTAGGCTTTATCTCAACAGGATTCAGCATAAACAAAGACATGATTCAAGCACAGCAACCTTGTGTCCAGGGAAAGCCTCAGGCTAGAAAATGGCCAACTGAGCTAGTGAACCTATATGATATTTGGTGATAGCCGGAACACTGTGATGCAGACTGTTATGATAGTCTACTTATTGAGGCAAACAGATAACTGACTTTGAGATTCTGAAAAAGCCTGTATTCTGAGTTGTCTGTAGGGTGGAAAGGCAAGGGGTGCTCTTTCCAGCTACGTGCACAGGCTTTTGAGAGGCTAGAGAGGAACTGATACTTGTGGTAAAATGTGTAACAGTGACACAGGGAGGTTCTGCAGTCAAGTTTATCCTATGATGTAGAAACACAGAAAGCAGAACCTCCATACATCATTTTCTGAAATGTGTTTCATACTACGTGCAGTGTCAGTCAGATTTGCAAAGCTGGCTTCAGACTACAGCTACAAACTACAATTGCTCTCTACAACTACCTAAAGGAGGTTTTAGTGAGGTGGTGGGGTTGGTCTCTTCTCCCAAGTAACAGCTAGAAGTGTTTGCAAGAGGGAAAGTGGGAAAAAAAGGAAGTAACTGTAGAGCTAGTGCCACCTACAGTCTTGCCGAAAAAATGCCAGCTTCGAGAAAACCACAAACGTAGTAATAACTGGGTCTTGAATGCCCACCCAGAGAACACTGCAACATAATGCATATGATTTAAAGTACATTTAGGATTCACCTAAGGATCCTGAAGAGGCTTTCTGAAGGAGATCTTTATCAGGTGCTATTGCCTAGTGAAAGCTGATTATGTGATATGTGATAGTTGATTATTCTTCCAAATACTAATGATTGACACCCCACAAAATCTTCTCTTTTTTCCCCCTCATTATGCACTGAACCTCTTGAATAGACACCAGATGTAAAGAGGAATGAGTTACTGCTGGACTACAGGAGTGTAGGGCTATTGGTTGGACTTGATGATCTTGAAGGTCCTTTCCAGCCAGATGATTCTATGATTCTATACAGTGGTGGATGCTGTTGCACCAGCTGAGCAGAGGTGAGGTGTGTCCAAAGAAGCAGGAGGGTTCCAGATTGCTTGCGACGGGATCATGGTCAGCTCTACAGTAGCTGTCTCTGGTCTTCCTGACACTGGGAAAGCAAAACACTGGAGCAAGAGATGAACCAGAATTGGAGTCCTAAGAAATCATGGAAATAAAAACTGCAGAAAGTGGGAATTTAAAGCTGTACTCTTTGTTAAGTGCCTTGTTGCTGCCAGTAAAGAACAAGGTTTTTATCTCCCTCTGCCCCATTCTTTTCCCAGTTGATATCAACCCATTTCCAAAGAATTTAGTCTCAAAAATTCACAAAATAGTGTGTGTTTTGGGAAACTGTCACTCCCACCCAGACCAACTGCATGATTTATTTCCCCCCTCAGCCTCCTCTGGAACCGGCCAGTGCACTGAAGATGTGTGCAGTGGTGGTGTTTGTATCATTCTGTTCTGGAAGTAACATAGACACTTGGGCCTATGTTTCATTGCTAATCTCATACCAAACTTAACTTTTTATTGAACATATATTTAACAGCCTGTTCTTTTCAGGCCCCGGGCTACAGTAATAGGATGTTTAACTCCACTTGATGGTGACAGACAGAAAGTACAGGCTGGTCTTCTACTAATAAGAGGAGCTCTAGCTTCAGCTGTTTTAAAAGTCTGTTGTTAGACTATAGCCTTATTTTCAGTAACTTAAATTTACTAACAAATCAAATCCAACTCACATAGTCATTTAGGCTTGAAATTGTCACTGGGTTTGGACAACGATTACTTGTATACTTGTGTTCTTTGCAAAAATGAAGAAGGTCTTGGTCATCATTAGAGCATACAAATTGGAAATCAAAGGTAAGCCAACAGGACAATGCTTACACTCTTCTGGCAGCAGCTGCTGCTGCCATCATCTAGGAACATGCTGCAGGTTTGTGACTGACTGTAGATGAAGAAATTCAAGCCATGAGCTGTTCTGGCATTGATAGGTGAGGCAACTGTGGCAGTGAAGGGTCTTATGGATCTGCATATGATAGGAAGTTCTAGTTTTAGAAAATGTAATTTTAGTTGGGAATTTGGGAGGCTTCAGGACTGGATATATCCTCTTTTTATGGCAATGAAATAATTGTTGAGGTTATATATACAAACCCAAGGATGGTTCTGTGCTACAGTAGGGTTTGGATAGCATGGGTTCAGCTCCAAAGTCTGTGACAGTTTGTGTGACTAGGAGCATGCAGGCCAAGGCCGATAAAAGGGCTCAGACACAGGTCCTGTTAGAGTTTAATGAGTATTAGACACTAGAATTTAACTGCAGATTTGTCCCTTAATCTGTTTGTGTCCAATTATTTAATCTGAAATAAGGATGGTATTTCTCTCCCATGCTGTACACTTGCCTCTTTTCTTTGTGTAAGCTCTTCATTAAGGACTGTTTTTCACAAGTATGTGGAGAGACCAGTAGTATCCTAGTCTCACTGGATAGTAAGATAACTCACAACAATCTGTAGTAGTAGTGATAATAACCACACCCTGCCACAAAAGAGAGTTAAGAGCTTTCTCTTTTGTGCTTGAAACATATTTATTACACTGACAAGGAGTGGAGGCAAAACTAGCCTGACATACTTTTCTTGGAAAGCAAGGGGTTCCTGCTCCAAACCTATTGTAGCTTTTGATAGTCTCTTAAGTGTCTAAAGACTTTCATGTCTCTATCAAATGAGAAATGTGTAAGACAATGAAGCTGGGAATGCCTTTTGGAGTGTTATGACTCTAAATGAAAGGAAAATAATTTGAGGAGTTTGGATTTTGGTGTTTGATACTGTAAATAAGTCATTCAGGACATTTTATGGCATCAGTTCCATCTAAAAAAAATCATAATGGGATGTCTTGTCCTTACTGTAACACTTTTTTGCTGAGTCAACCACTGAAGAGAGTAGGTCCCACAGAAAGCTTAAATATCATTAAATATCATTTTATTGGAAAAACATCAATTTAAACACTGCTTCTTTTTAATGATGTCTTCAGTAATGGAAAGCTTCTGGTATCAGTGGCAAGTCAGAGAGCATGACTGGTTCCTGTAGCAATCTCATAGAGCCTGCATCACAGAGACCTGGATCCATCAGTGATACATTGCTTACATTCCTCTTTAGATCATTAGGGTGTCCTCTGAGTGGCAGTAGTTCATGCCAAAATTGACAAACAAAATATATTTTAATGACCTCATATTTTAACAGTCCAGAAGAGTCAAAAAGAGTCAGACTTTTAGTATCACTGCATTTTGTATTTTCCATTAGGCATACACTGTCAACGGATGCAAACTACAAAACACGTTAGTTGCAGTGGCTGAGTTCTGTTTTCATCTGAGAAGCTTTTGTGAATTTCAGGGGTGTTGCTTCTTCCCTTCTATGATATCTGAAATATGCACTGAAGTGTAAAAAAGCTCAGCATTCAAATGTGGTGTTCAGGAAGCAAAAAAATAGAAAAAACTCATCCAAAACGTCAGCAAGTTTTTAAGATATAATACCTACTTAACTAGACAGAAAGTGAAGACAAGTATATTATTTACATGTTTCTGAAACTTCTCAGCTATTTCAATGAGTAGGTACTGAGGACTTAGGGAAATGCATGATTAATTAAATGTGAAACTCTTTATGTCAACCATAGTGTTCTTCAGCATTTGGTTTTAGTAATTAGGTGTCCATGCCACAGTTTGGTCAGTATTAAAATGATTATTAGTAAATATGATTTTTTTTTGTTTTAATCTGATTGGAGAAATGAGTAAGTACCTTCATTTGGCCTCTCAGGTACTCTGTAGCAATTTAGTGGTTCACTTGTCTCCAGGAAGTGTTCTCTTTTTAAAAACAAAGGCTTCAGAGACTCAGCTGTAAATGGAACCTTTATTCAGTGACCACCAATGAGCATGTGTGAGGCAGTAGCATCCTACTGTACCAGCTTGTGAAGGTTGTTTTTCCTCTGATATGTAAGAAAAGCATGCTCTGAGCCTTCCATTTTTACAGTAACCCAGTAGAAACCATTGACTCTGCTTGGGCTACACAGATTACATGGTTTAAAGGTACAAGCAACCTGATATATAGTGGTCATCTTCATGACACTGTGATCATGGCTGGTTTCTCTAAAGGCTATTGAAAGGAAATGAAGAAAATTAACTGACAGTTCCTGTTTGGATTCAGAGCTTAGCCTTGCTGTAAACCTGCAAATGAGAAAGCTTTGGTGCATGGTGAGCTTTACTCCATTGTGCCTAATTTTAATGTATTGTAATAGGATACAGTCTAGTAACCTTCTGCAGAAAAAAAGAGTAGACATTAATCCTCTCCCCAGATCTACATCATAAGGAGGATTCAGTTTTACTCCTTCAGCCCAGGAAGGAAGTATGAGATGCTTCCCCTTTTTAGGCGTCCTTCGAAAACTAAATTTATTCTACAGCAATGTAACTTGTAACAGCTTCACCATGATCAGTCATATTGACTTAGATCAGCTGGGGAAGTGGTCAAGAGCCTTCTCTCTAAGGCAAAGTTTTATGCTGACAACTGGGCTAATGCATGATCCTTGATGAATAATTCATGCAAAAAAAATATCTGGAATACTTAAACCAGTGCAGGGCTGCAGGTTTACATTCAGGGATTCCTGGGGTTTAGGAGGTAAATGGCTCCAGAAATGCTGGCCCAAATTTTACTGGATATACAGATCTTCCAGAAGGGACCCTGCTTCCATTTAGGAGACTCATGATAGACCACAGTCTTTTCTTTCTGAGAAATTTTCTTGTATGTTCAGGAAACATGTGACACACAAACTAAGTCAGTCTTTCTAGGGAGGGTGATAAAAAAAGCAAGTCAAACGTATGCCAAAAATAGAAAATCACACCAGGACATCAGCCTAGATGTCATTTCTTTTATTTCCTGGGTAGGAGTAAAACCAAAGGCTTGAGGTATTCAGTCACTGTCTGCAAGTTTTCACAGTACTATGTGTTAGCTGAAAACACTTCAGTAATATTACAATTCCAAGCTGAATGTTAGAAAGTGAAAAAGTAGTGGTACTAAGTTGTTGCTTATGTTATCTCTTGGCAAAGAGTGGTAGCACAATGCTTGGTAATAGGGGTTCTCTCTGAACTTAAGTAATCAGAAGGTATCTTAACTGAATGGCTGCAAGAGCTCATATTTGTTAGGGCTGTGTCTCTGGCATACCAAAAAGACACTGTGAGAGCTCCTATGGTATTGTAGACTGATACAGAACTTACTGGAAGTTAAGAGTTTGACACAAATGAAGTAAACTGAACCTGCTGCTGATTGATTTTCACAAGCTCTCAGTAAACTGCAGTAGCTCGTGTTACTGCTTTATGAGCAGCTCGGCACTGCACAGTGTTGGGCTGTTTGAAGCCAAGATAAAGAGCTTGAACAGGGTACTGCTGCTGTTATCTCATTGTGCCTTCCTATCAGTCAGAGCCCTCTGTGCCTGCTCATGACTTCTGGCAGTCCTAAACACTAAGAGCAGAATCGAGTCTGTATTCCCATGACTTAGGCAAATGTGTACTGATGTTAGTGGGTTTGTGTGTTTGCCCATTTTTGATATTCCAAGTGCAGCAACCATCTGTGACTCAAATGTGATTTTTAGGATAGGAATTGGCCTTGCTCTCTCCAGCTTCTAGTACAATGAGATGCTAGGGTAGGGTTAACATATTACTGTCAAAAGAAAGTCTGGCACAGCAATATTCTGAAGAAAGACTATTCCAGTCACAAAGTAAAAAATAGACTAGGTATTATTAGTGATGTTGAAAACAGGGCATTTCTAGGGGTGAAGTGACTAGCTCGACTGTTGTGATGCAAACACATGCTGGTCAGTGCTCCATATCTTGATTATGTACTATACATTTAATAACCCTGCAGTGAGAGCGTGACTTCAATTATTCCAGCATTTCAAGTCTGCTGCAGCCAGACCTATGTTGAACATATGACTATGGAAAAAAACAGACATGTTAAGAGCAACAGAACTGTAAGAAACACTACCTCACTTTCTTTAGCTGACCTAATTACTTTAGTAAACTTCTTCCATGCTGACATGAAAGTTTTATAGGAAGTTTGTGCCAGGGAAATGCATGCTATTGTTTTAATGCAAATCCAATTACTCTATGTTTAGCAAGTCCTTGGCCAAGCATGATTGCCTCAGCTCTTTAGCAGCTCTAACTTTATAGCTCTAAATTTAGAGCTATAAAATGTGTATTTTGTTATGCTGAAATGACAAGCACATCAAAATAATCCTATAAATTAACTGTTTGCTTTTTTTATTACTGATACTGTGCATCCACTTACAGTGTTTATTTTAAGTTCAAGGTAATCAAGGTAGTCACACAACTCAGTGAACAACGGAGACCTTTTCTTGCCAGTTCACACATCAGAAAATCTTTGGTCATATGCCCTGCTGATGGCCATTATTGGACAAGGTAACTACTTCAGTCATAGAACAGACTCATATTTAAACAGGTCAAAGAGTTCTAGTGGAGGAAGCTGTTTTTCTGGCATCTTTCTTGGCAAACCTTTAGTCTCACAAGCATGCCTAAATTAGTGCTACCTGTACCTTTTGGGATGTTAAAGAAAAAGGAATGAGGAGACACTGATCATTCAAATGTCTAGGTGAAAATAGTATGGCATAGTCATACAGAATCTTTCCCTGTAGCTTCCTATGTGCTTGTCTCTGCCAGTTGAGTTGTGAAGGTTCACTGTTCTTGAGACCCATGTCCTAAAAACATTTTTTATGTTTGTGTGTCAATCAACAAACTCTAAATACTTACCAATTCTCAGTCTGAGCTTCCCTATCTGACTGATGTTAGACTCTACTTCCCACCTGAGAACATACAAAGGATTAGTCCCTTTCTGAGAAGAAAGACTTTGCTGTTTACTCTTCAAGCTGTTAGAGGAGCCAGCTGTGTGCCTCACAGGACTTTAGGTGGTTTCATCAGTGAATTTGTTTGTTCATTTCCAAAGCTAGATCAGGTTAGATGTGTCTAAAATATGAAGAATTAAAAGGCTTGAAGGGAGAGTATTGTGGTAGCAGAACAAGAGATAAATAGGTCAAGACCTCTCTCCCTTCTGCTGCTACTTCAGTGATGCTGCTTTCTAGGCTTAAGCACATGCATCTCTTCCCTTCCCCAGGGTCAAGACAATATAAACTTGGAAAGCTGTCTGGTCATTTACAGCAGGATTAAAGGAAAATCAGAAATTGGGATCCAGTATTCTAAATCTAGGGCAGTGGCTTTAAGCAGGATGATTTAAAGTTCAGTCCTTGAACTCAGGGAGACAGGTAATAAAGAGAAACCAGGTCTCTAAGCTGTCTGGTAGTGGAGACTTTCTTAAATAAAGCCTTGAAATTGTTTGGAAAGCCTCTTACCAGTAATTGCAGCTGTTCTGTTGACTGCATGCACAAATAAACTGGTTCATTCTGTCTGTTCTGTTCTTTATGGTATCTTAGCAATTGATCTGACCAGTTTCATTTTTAAGTAGCCATTCTGTAGTTATGGACAATACTGTTTGTGATATTTATATAAAGAAGGGGGGAAACAATGAGCTTTGTTGTACTTGCAAACAAGTCCATTGTGACCCTGCAGTACAACATCAGGAACACAGCCTGACCCTCCAAGTGTAGGAAGACAGTGCAAAGATACAAAGTGCATGGATGTCTCTCTCATGCTGTCAATGCAGAGAGGAAAGACCTGAAGCCCAGCTTACTCATTTGGTTCCTGCTGCCTACTTTTCCATGTGTTTGTAGTTATCTGTTTGCTTTGCTGATTATCTAACATCCAGAGAAGTACTGCTTCCTGGAGATAGTGTAGATAACATGTAAATCTGTCATTATCATCATCACTTGCAAAAAACCTGAAAACACCACTGCCTCAGAATGATACCACTCCAAAGCTAAACTTTGACAAAGGTTTAGTTTGAGTGCAGTTTTACTGACAGAATGGGTGATGAGAGCATAAGCATGAACTGCTGCATTCTTTCTTAGGCTAGCAAAGCTGTATACCACAGTATCTCTACTTGAAAATCCAGGAGCTAAGTATCAGTTTCATTTACCTTAACCTGGGAGTAATGCTTTCTAAACAGAGACATCCATAAAACTGATGTCCATAAAAATGTGTCTGAAAGTTATGTTTTTGCAAACAGTAACATATCTCCCAATGATTGAGACATAATCATGTCACAGGTGAGGTAGTCATGGCTTGGAGCCCATGTACCCAAGTCCTGGCATGCCTTTACTGGCTTCTGGAACTTGGAGCAGAGCTTAAGGATACCTGAGAAGCTGTAGACTGAGTCAGCTTGGATTGTCAGTTTGGTCTCAGTGCCCACAGTTGTAGCTGGAGGACTGCAACAGCAGCAGAAGAAAGGAGATGGTGATGGTGTGAAGTAGAAGCTCTGTTTGGGTTGGAAATAGATGTGGAAGAGGAGTCAGAAAGGGAAAGAATGTGGGTTGAAGAAAAGGGCACTGGGGAACTGGACCAGAGGCAGCACAGCACACTGCCTAATTTCTCAAGTAAATCTTCGCAACATAACAAAAGTACCTGCTTCATAGTGTCAAAATAGTTTTCTTCTCCCTCTGAGTTGCTGTGTTTGTGCAGAGAAGGCCACAACAGGGACAGCCAAGTTTTCACTTATCCAAACAAATAAAAAAATTTCAAGTTGTCCTTTTAACAGCATGTTTCTTATAAAACATCCAGCATGGTCAGATTATATCACTAAAACCAAATATACAGTCAGGCATAAAGCCAGAGGATTAGCTACAGTTCTGGTTTATCAAGAACAACAATCCCTGTACCAGAGCAGAGGGAACTGAAATGCTCTAGCACTTGGAAACATGATAATTAATGGCTCCTTAATAATTATTTGGTGAAAGGCTGACGTACTGGGTGTTCCCTGTAAGTGACTGAAAGACACATTGTTGGTGTGGCAGAAACTCTATGATCTAGGTTCATAGCCAAATTCTTTCATTAGGTTCCTCAGCAAATGTAGTTGCCTCTGTGCCTCTACTTTAATGCTAGTAACTCATCTGCATTCTTAACTTTGTCTAATATGGGATAAAATGGTAATGCAAAGGCCTTGTCTACCTTACCTGTATCTCCTCAAGGGGTTTTAGAAGTACAGGTTTTCTCACAAACACACTGTTGTGAGTAGTTGTGTGCTGTATGTTTGCTTTTAGAGTCTAAGTTGGGATTAACTTCTTAAAATCAGCCCAATAGACTACACCGAAAATAAACCAATGCTCCTCAGATCCTGGATTCTAATCTAACTTCACAGCATGCTTGCTCTCTAATTAAGGATAGCTTTCTGTGGACTAGACATGTCTAATCCTAATGTAAATAAGATATATTAGCTCTTCACACAGGAAGTGTTAACTGTTTTAAGTCTATTAAAATACCCACAAAATAACACCCTAGTTGCAAAAAAGAACAGCTTTCTCAGCTTGTACTTCATCTTTTCACTGTACTAACAGACTTTCTTCATTTATTTCCATAAGAAATTTAAAATTTTATGAATAAGCCCATCAATAACATCAGTGCAGGGGAAGGTGATGTGCTAAAAAGTAGATAAAGCTGGTTGAGAAGACGTGAAGTAAGTTCTCAGCCTCTTTCCCTGATTATGGTAACCACACTCTGAGCATCACTGCCTATGTGTAATGGAGAGCATTAGTAAGCTAAGGTACAAAGCAGTTTAAATTGACAGCCATCCTTTCTTAAGTTTAGCCCAAACTCACTAATGGAGACCTACTCTTGTGCTGATGTTCTGGAAATCTGTGAGCAGGGAGAGGGAGGGAGAAGGAGAAATAACTTGCTCCTCTACTCTGAGTGCTGCTTACATGTGGAATTCCCTTTTAAACGTGAGGAACTGAAACAAATCTTAGTCTGGCAAGTGGGTTGTCTCTAACGTTGCTAGCAGCTTCAAGGGAGTCCTGCCTGTTGGTGTAACACTAAACCTGTAGGGTTAAACAATGGAAGCACAACAGCCCTTGCAATTCCAGAGGACAGTGGAAGGCTGATGTCTGATGTTAGAGGATGGAGAGGCTAGAGTTCATTTAGAGGAAAGACTGTAGGTGTATAGCTTCAGGCCACATCTGGAGCTGAAACTAATGCAGAAAACATGATTTGTGCAGCTCAAATAATTTAGTGTGTCATGAGCTGGAAGATGATTGAAGGGCTAAGGAGTATCCTCTAGGTTTTCTGGTAAGTATTTGGTTCTGCTTAACTTCAGATGATTTTCTTGGTGGTGTTTTAGCTTCTGTAAAAGTGCCTGCAGCTGCTGACAGCCAGCATAGTTCAGACCAGCATTTGGCTGTTCCAGGACAGAAAGGATTTAACACCTTTACATCCTCTGAATCCTCCCATGCTTTCCACGAGCTTGGCTTTCTGGCTTGCAGCCAACTCTTCATATCTCTGCAACTGTCTGCTTGCTGGGAGTGTTGCCAACTGCCAGGACCTGTCAGAGCAGAACAAACTGCATGGGCACAACCCTCCTGTTGATCAGCAGGGTGCTGGGATTCAAGGGTGGGGGCAGGCCAAGAGGACAGATGGAAATATCCTCCTCTTGACAGGAGATGTGCCATGTATTCTCTGATATTGTGGGTTTCCTGTAAAAGGACTGAAAAGTAATGCCCTAAAAAAGCTTCTAAGTGTAGTGTAGATTAAAAGTGCAGTATAGTTATGAGCGAAGCCTAGCCATGACATGACATGACATAGTTATGAACCATTACTACATGACATGAGTTTGATTTTTGTACAGCTTGCTAGGGACTAAGTGAGAACTCTAAGGTAACACCACATTGACTTTCTCAGGATGATTCCAGTTCCCTGCTCAACAGCACACTTGTTTGTCAGATCTTCGTTAGACTTTCCATCCCTTTGTATTTTAACAGCCAGCTGTGACTGCTCTGCTCTCCATATCCATGCCTGTCTGCTGTCTCTGCATGTACTAGAAATAATGAAACTGGTTTAGGTCTTATACTGCACTTCTGTTGCTTTGTTATCTAAACAATTTTATTTCTCTCTACAAATTTAAGAGGGCAGAGAGACAACCCCATCCTTGTCCATTCCTTTCCCTATAAGATAAGCTACAAAACTTTGGCTCTTCAGATGGGAGGAGTTTTTCTTTGGTTTTAGTGAGGCAAAGCCTTAGTCTGTTCAGTGTTAAACATAGTAGTAGTTAGTGATATTAAATTAATGTAAAATCTGAAGTTCCAATTCAAGAATGTGAAAGGGCTTTAAAACCAGATTGATTGCTCCTTTTTAAGAGCTAAGATGACTAAATGTTCATGGTAGCTTTCTGATGGAAGTTTATTTTGGATTAATCATTTGGAAGTGTTTCAGTTGTTTAACACAATCTTTCTTGAGTGTTGACAGTTGTTTCCACATACTGGAATATGGGAATAATTTCACAGTTAATGTTATTTATTCCTTGAATCTTGTAGCAGGAGTTGAAGATTCTCTCCTTCGATTTCGCATTATGATCAACCCTTATCTGCTCCCAAGTTCTGTATGAGGACAATACCCTTGCCAGATCTTTCATAATTAAGGAGTCAAATCCTATTGCTTCATTAAAAAGACCAAAAGGGAAGTTGTGTACATGTGTAAGTTTTGCCTGGCAGTGTTAAAGTCACCGTTGCATGTGAGTAGTATTAAGGCAGGTGTTAGTCATTGCATTTTTCCGTCATAAGGCTAACACCTTTTGCCTTTATTTGTAATAGCTATCAAAATGTTTCAGGGAAGTCTAATCATAATTTTTAAAAATACAAACAATGAAATAACTTCCAACTTTCAGTCTACTCCCCAGAAAACTCCATAACAAATTACAGAGAAGGAGCTGGAGACAAGTGACCTAGGAGCACCCTTGAGTAGCTTCTTTAGCATCTTTTGGCTTTTGTCAAAGGAGGGTGTGTAAAGCACTGAGGACAGCCTATTGCTCTAGCTGCATTTTCCTCCACCCCTTGTGCTCTCAGGGCAAGGAGGTTTTGTTCAAATTTCAAACACTCTCATACCTAGCCAAGTGAAGGACAAGGAGGGGAAAGGTTTGCTTTATGAACAGTAAGGAAAATAATGTCTGAGAAGACGGAAATATTGAGATGCAAGTATTTAAGTACACAAGACGTGTTGGCTGACATTGTGACAGAATCTCTTCTCTATAAACAAAGGTATGTATGCTCATCAAAAACTTGTCTGAATTTTATTTATATTACTTTCAATCACCTAGATAGGTATAAGCTAATCCATTTTGAATTTGAGTTGTATATTTAATAACAACTATGATTCAAGCATTATGTTTCATCACAACAAAAACATCTCTTAGTGAAAAAAGAAAGACTAGAATGCTAAAATGCCAATAAAATACTCTTACAGAGTGAAGCACATGTAACATTGCATGGCACTTTAAGGGTTTAGGCCTTGGAAATTCCTAAAATGTCACAGAATTGATAATTCTAGTGTGCAAAACGTGTTGCTGGGTCTTTAGTGATGTCATGTGGGATACTTTAGCAATACTGTTCAAATTCTCTAAAACTTTACAACATGGGAGTGCTAGAAGATATACCCATACAAGGAAATTAATCTGCCCTGTTCTTAATAATTTTGTCTATACATCTGAGCAGGATAAGGAAGGACACAGTGCTGAGCTTAGTAGCCCTGAGCTGATATCCGTAACGGGCACTTCAGGAATAAGTTGACTGGTGTTGCTCTCTTAAGCACTTCTGTTTATGACAGCTTCTCATGCTACCAGTCTGTGCGAGATTCTTTCAGGTTTCTCAAACACCATCTGTGTGGTTAAGTCAGGAGTTGGTATCATTATACTTCTTACTCTGATAAGTATGCTGGAAATGACAAAAGCATGACAAAATTCAAATGCAAGACAGTATCTGAGATCCATTATTTTATTTTGGATTCCTGTGGCAATGTAGTTATAGATTCAATGCTCCTTTCCTGTCCCCAGATAGTTATTTGATGGTTTCCAAATCCTTTTCTTCCTATTCCTTCTACGCTGTGAAATCTGAAGATCGTGTTTAATGCTCTGCTTCAGCTGGTCTTTGGAAGAAGACTTGTATAGCCTCTTGGCAGTTGCCACCTGACCAGATGACAGACATCTCAGTGACATGGCAGCTTTGCCACACATCAAGTCCTTTGCCTGTCATTTATTTCACACGTTAGTGATGAATGCTTTCCCTATAAAAGAGATCAGCTGAAAGTTTGGAGCTGTTAGGGAGGGTCATCTCTTAACACAGTTCAGTAATATGTTACTAGAAATAGGAGATACTAATGCTTCTCCCAAAATATTAATGTTTAACTTTGCTTCCTCACTTCCAAGCAACAAAACTACAGCACGGTCTTAAATGACAGGGTTTTCTAGGGAAAAAAAATGGAAGTGCTTAACATCTCTCTCAGATTTTGAGCTCACCCTTTCTGTTTCTCTTGTTTAGGAATTTAATCCTCTACACAGCCTTGCCCTTGTTGTATAGTGTTTGTACAAGACCTGGTCTGTAGAGTAGCAGGGGGTGGTGTGCAGCAGGAGTTAAAAAACTTGGATTTCATGCACTTGTTTGCACTGTAATCATTGAACTTCACTGTTGTGAGTTTCCCAATCTGTAAAAGCTAATGTGGTATTTCCTTCACCCACAGATTTTGGGAAGATGAACTTATTAAAACTCCCTCAGTATTCTTGAGATTCTCAGGTGAAGGTCACACGTGAAGTGCCTATTGTTCTGGTTACCCTTTAGTGAGGACTGAAACTGTGTTTACTTAAAGGGATTAGATGGTGAACCTTGCTTTCCTAGAGAATCATCATTAACCTCCAGCAACTATTTCAGGAATCTCACCAACTATGTGATGTCAAGCAGTAGACTGGTAATTGTTTCCTTTTGAAGCTTTCTCTCTGGTTGTACTGTGCTCTTCTATCATGTGGTGGCTTATATCCACTCTTAAAATGAACCATTTCTAGGGCAGTTACTTCAGGTCATTCTTTTTTTTTTAGAATTGGTTCTCTTACAGTTGTTAGCATTTGCTCACAAACTTTTTCAGTTCTTCCCATATTTGTTTGCTAAAAGAATTATTTCTGAATTATTTTATAATCTGTTCATGTTGACATCTTGACAGCTATACAGGTGGATATAAAGAGGCTGTTTCATCACCTATAGCAATTTATTGTCTGCTTCTGCAGGCTAGAGCTTGGAAAAATGCTGTGTCCACACATTTACCTCACAAACGTACAAAAATGGGGAACAAACTGACCTGAACTCTTAGGTTTCTTTTCTCCACGCTGAGTTTGCTTGAGAGGACACCTTGCATAGGGCAAGCAAACAGAGGCTGTGCAACTCTGGAAATCATGATTCTAATTCATTCATTTTTCTGCTTTGCTAGAGAGATTCTATTCTGATTTATGCCAGAAGAGTGTAAATTAACTCAAAAGACTTACCTAGTCTTCAAAGACCTTTAAAAGTGTTGACTATAAATCCTCTATAGCATTTTAGGGTTAGGGTTATAAGAAGCCAGTGCGCAAATTGAAAAGTAAAATCACTGAGCACTTCTGCAGTTAGCTTCCTTAAGTTAACAGTATTGAACCAGTTCTCTGATTTCTTTTGTGGTTTTTGTTTTCATGTGACCTGCAGTTGCAAATCTGTAACTTCTTTCGTCTGTAACTTGGTCAGGAAGTATTCTCTGCTGAATGTTTGTACAACGTTATCCTTTAGCCATTTTAACACTTTCTATTCCACAACTGATAGTAAATATACATCAGAAGGTTGTGGTGGTTTTTGTTTGTCTGGAGGGTTTTTTTCCACAACTTTTGTTTTCTTTTTCTTCTTTTTTACTTTTTAAGGTTTCAGTCACTCATTTCTGTGTTTGAGTTCTAAAAACAGAAGTTCTGTGGAGGTTTTTCAGTATTCTTACCTGATGATAAGTTAGCATGCAACTTCCAAATTCTTTTTTCTTTAAAGCTTACTTTTTTAGTCATAGAGCCATTATGGTTCTGTAAACTCATAACTCCTTTAAAATCAATGATCTGGTACATTTGTGACTTCAGCCTTGGGTATAAAAACTACTCAGGAAAGCTGGCAGTACTCCTGCCACAGTAAGCTAGGCTTAATGCTCTTAGGCCTAAATGAGAGTACAAGGGTTTAAATCAAAAATAATTGAATATGAAAAGAACTGCTGTCACTTACAAATGGTTTTCTTGAGCCCCCACAAAAAATCACCCAAACACACACACTTCGTAAGATCCAACTCCAGTATGAAATAAATCTCTTAAAATGTGTGTGCCATGATGAAGTTACAAATGGCATTAGAAATTCTTACATAAACAATAAGCATTCATATCTGAAAATCACCACCACCATCTAGATAAGTATACATTAAATACCTGCTTGTCAGAAATAACTGTTCCATTAACATTTTGGCTCTTTGAGTACCAGTGAGAGAAGATTCAGACTTGTACTTTGTACTGCCAAAAGGCTGTTGCAGTAAGGTAGTCAAATAATACTGCAATGCCACTGCATCTATACACAACTTTCCTCTAGTGATAAGTGAGAATGCCAAGGGACTATATGAATTTTGTATCTTCTCTTGTGCTTTGCTCAACAGAGTGACATATCTTGGAAAACAGGTCACTGTGGAGATGGTGGATGCTGAAATATTCTGCTTGACTAGAAAATTTGTGGGGGAGAGGAAGGAGAAATCAGTGAATGAACATTAATGAACAGCTACTTGCTACTAGAAGTATAGTTTCCTTCTGCATGTGAGGAACCCTCACAGAAGCTTCTAATGAGCTCTAGAATGCATGGTTACATAAGTTGACTCTTTAGGCCGAGGCCAATGGGATTGAGGTTCAACAAGGCCAAGTGTCAAGTCCTGTACTTGGGTCACAACAGCCCCATGCAATGCTATAGACTTGGGACAGAGTGGCTGGAAAGCTGCCTGATGGAAAAGGACCTGGGGGTGTTGGTCAACAGCAGGCTGAATATGAGCCAGCAGTGTGTCCAGGTGGCCAAGAAGGCCGACAGCATCCTGGCCTGTATCAGAAATAGTGTGGTCAGCACGGCTAGAGAAGTGATTGTCTTCCTGTACTCAGCACCGGTGAGGCCACACTTTGAATAATGTGTTCAGTTTTGTGCCACTCACTATGAGAAAGACATTGAGGTGCTGGAACATGTCCAGAGAAGGGCAACAAAGCTGAGGAAGGTTCTAGAGCACAAGTGTTATGAGGAGTAGCTGAGGAAACTGGGGTTGTTTAGTCTGGAGAAGAGGAGGCTCAACGAAAACCTTATCACTATCTACAACTACTTTGAAAGGAGGTTGTAGCAAGGTGGGGGTTGGTGTCTTCTCCCAGGTGACTGGCAATAGGACAAGAGGAAATAGCCTCAAGTTGCACCAGGGCAGGTTCATGTTGGATACCAGGAAAAATGTCTTCACTGGAAGAGTGGTTAAGCATCAGAACAGGCTCATGAGGAAGGTGGTGGAATCACCGTCTCTGGCTGGTGTAGTAGACATGGCACTTTGCAACATGGTTTACTAAACCATGGTGGTGTTGGGTTGATGGTTGGACTTGATGAACTTAGAGGTCTTTTCCAGCCTCTATGATTGTATTTATTAATTTACAGATGTAACTGGAACAGGTATTTGTTCAGTGCTTTGCTCTAATTGCTGAAGGAAGACCTAGTGCCAGTGTTACCCTTTGGCAGTGCTTATTCCACTCCACTAATTTTTAGCATACAAGAATCAGCTCAATTAAATCCCTGAACTCAGATGCACCCATGCTCTTTGTGAAAATATACAGAACATCAAAACCAGTAACAACTCTTTGTTTCACTGAATTCTGTATATTTTCCTTCAAGGGACAAGCATTCTAAAAATACTTGAAGTACATGCTACCAATAGCTTTCAGATTCCTAAGATAACTTAAAAAATTTGCAAATTCTATTTACAATAACAATGAATAGAATCTTCTCTTTTTCTTTCTTTACTAAATACTTCACATAGTAGGTTTCAAGTGTTGTGCATAGCCTGTGGGTGTCCTTGTATCTCTGGCTGCATATGTTAAAGAATTTCCTCTGTATTATTTAGTGGTAGAATATCCTAAAATCCTCTCTGGTTTATGTTTATGCACAGTCATATTTTGTGAAATAAGCATGGAAATGGATTCCACTGTTGTGTGAAATAAGTCCATGCTAATTCATCATCAAGCTCAAATAGGAACTGGTTTTGGCTGATCTAGTGTGCTCCTTCTGTGTGTGGTATTAGAAGCTTCACCTTGGCATGTATGAAATCCAAACTTGGTAAGGCTGTCTGTAGACAACCTCTTACCTAACCATTATACCTATGTGTAAAGGTTCATGCCCTTTTCTCTTCCGTTTTATGAAGTCCTGTCTGATGTACCTGAATGTTTTGATTATCACTATGAATATGCAATACTGCTTCAATCCTGCTCAGTTCTTACCTAGCCTGAAAGGCATCCTGTGGGTGTATTCTAAACCTATTTTCTAATACTTTTCAAAAGAGCAAAACCTGGTTATATGCCAAGCAGAGTCTGAATATTAATCTAGGCTATGAATATTTGTAAAATTGAATGCACAAAGAATTGAAAAGCTGTCAGGAACTGTGTGCAACTCTGGTGCTCCATTGTGGTAAGCCACTGGTAACAGAACGATACCAAATATCTTTGAAATCAGTAACACACTTTGCTACTTACAATTGGATGCAAAAATACACCCAAGATGGAGAAAACTGAGATGCCATTATGTTCAGGTAATAACTCCCAAATGACTAACCTAAGATTTGACTGGGAGTCATCTCTCAAATTTTAAATCTTTGTCATTTGTGGGCTATTATTTTAATAAATTGAAGCACCACAGTTTTAAGTATATCCTGATTTTAAATTTGGCATGGCAACAGTACATAAGAACTCCTGCAGGCTTGGAGTAGTCTGTGAATTGGAACTTCAAAAATTTCAGTGTTAAGTAAGTGTGTGGAAGAGAAGTGACTGAAGGGATTCTGCATGATAACCCACTGCACCCCAAATTAGGAAAGTGTTTGCTGCAACTGTGGTTTTCCTGTGAAGTAAGATCTCTTCTACCATATAGCACCTTGTCTCCTCATACTAGTAGCTGTTGAAAAATTAAGCTGAGTTCAATGCACAGTTGCCAATCCCAGGGTCCAGTACAGCTCCTATTTTGAAGAAGTGTCAAGCATACTGACATGATTTGCAAGCTCAGAGCTGAGTTATCATGTTTTTGGTGAGAATTTGCTTACTGAAGCATTTTTAGCAGCTGCATTTTTAAGAAACAAAAAAAAAAAAAAAAAATGAAGTGATGTATTGGAGGCCACTGATCTAGAAAAGTATCCAGAACAATTGTTTGCTTCCTGGGTCCTGTAATGGAAAGCTGCTAAGGCTGTTCTGATCCCTCCTTCCTCAAAAACACTACTTACCTACTTACTTTCACCCTATGGGATTATAAGGAAAAAGCCTAAAAGACTCCTGCAGTTGGTGTAGCTTTGCTGTCTCAGAGTTCATCTTGATCCCTGCAGAATTCAGCCTGTAAAATACAAAGCCAGCATGTTGTGTCTCAGACATCCTGCTGACACTACTCTGCTTATCTAACCATACTAATATTGACATATGACTGCTTCTCCTTTATTCTTTGGTAACCCTTGTTCTTTAGATACATACAATTCAGTGCAGAGATGTCAATACAATCCAAGTTTGTAGCTTTCAGTCATGTACTGACCCTTCCCTGGGATCCTCTAGTGGATTTAAAGGTCATCACCAGGTGAGAGGTCACTCATAGGCATATTTCTACAAAACACAGATTTTTACATCAGTGATTTTGAGACTTTAAGGTTGGTTTTGAGCTAAATTTAGAACAAAAGAAAATTTAAATTTCAAAGTGTGCTTGCAACGTTTGAGGAGAATAGCTGAAGTGTTTCACTTGGAATTTGTTAATGTAAATTTTCTCTTTTGTAATGCTACAGCTCAAAATAAGGATACCTTGAAAAAGAACTCCAAACTGCTTTTTTTCTTGCAAAATGAAGTTTAACTGATAAGAATGGGTAGTACCTTTTTGCCTTTTTTAAAAACTCATTTCTTTCAAAATGGCAAAAGACCTGTATTTCTTCCAGAAGATAACTCTTCTGGTAAAGATAATTTGAACAGTGCAAGGCAATGTGAGCAGTATTTGTCTTCACAGTGGATATTGCTCTCTTTCAAGGAAGTTTATTACTTCCTATCTTTCTGCGCACCTATCTTGGATACTTTGCATCATGACCAACAGCTGCTGGAGGCTGGCTCAGCTCTCCAGGCACTATCTCACTTCATAGCAGCCCAAGCTGCATCCTAACAGCTACTGGACTTCTAAGTTAGAAGCTTCTTTACCAACTTTAGAGATAGCCCTAGGCCCAAACTTTAGATTCAAAACAACTTTAAGCTTTGATAGTAGAAATATCATCTAAATAATCTTGACCTATGCTAACAAGATGTGGACAGATAATATTTCTAAAGTGTCAGTGGAATTTTATTAAGCTTAGTTTTCTAATGAGCAGCTGTGAACTGAAGATAATTTCATCTGCATATTTCTATTAAATACAACTCTTATTCTTGTTGTGGTTGGAGATCCTTAAATATCTCTATATATTAGTACTTGAAAGTGTAAGCTGTGAAGATTTCAATCTGATTATTTTATTATAGAGATTTTGTTTTGAAAGATACTTACCTAAACAATATTTAGCCCTAAGAAGCAAATGGATCACATTTCCTATCAGAAACAGAGTATTTTACAGTTTCACAGAGAGAGAGCTAATAAGCTAATGAACTGGCTAGTAGAGGGTTGTAGAACAAGTAATACCTCTTGCTGGGTGAAATCTATTGCATAATGTTAACCTTTTGTGGGAGCCAAGCTTCTCAGCATAGAAAACAATACACAAATGGTACTGAGAGTGCAGCCTCAGAAAAGCAAGTTATGATTGATTTAGCATAGCAATGCCATTACACCTCTTGTGCTCTGAGGTCCATATTGTGCCCCTAGCACTCGTAATTTGCTATTACTATGAAAATTACAGAATAAAACTCTTTTGTAAAACTTGAGATCCCACTTTTCCCTTTGAATATGTGACTGTATGAGAATGAGGTATTTTGGCCAATGTGCCTTAAAGGAAAGTTTCCTTTTAATTCTGTAACTTCAGAAACTTTTCTGCTATGATATATAAGAACCTATTTCTAATGCCGTTCTATGAACTTAAGCTTTGAAAAATGAGTCAGGATCTGCAGAATGATGAGTTTCAAGCTTTTTTTTTTAATCTTAAGATTTTTAAACCAAACAGTATGTTTTTTATTTGGCTTCTGTGGTTTTGAGCCTTCACAATACCCTTTGTCTCTGTTCCTAGAGCTTTTCCAGTATTTGCAGGAGCACAGAACTGAAGAGAACTGCAAGATTCCTGAGCCGGCAATATTGAAAACTGAGTATCTATTTTAGCATGCTGTTAATCGGTCATTTATTTGACTGTGAGGCTCTGGAAATTAGGCTATAGTGGCTGTGAGTGTTTTAAGCCTGCCTAGCCAAGTTAAAAATGAACAAATAGAACTGCTGGGAACTCACCACAGTGAAAAAAATCACTCAGGGAAAATCTGTGAAAAAAAGGTGTCAGTTCAATATTTTTACATATCTACCCAGGTACTTCCCCTAGAAATATCCATTGCTAGAAGTAATTTCATTCAAGGGTGCTTAGTTACAAGATACAATTTTTTAATCCTATTTAAGTAGTTAATCCAACTAAGACTTGAGAGGAAAAGGGTGAAAAGGGTGAAAAATGTTAATACAAGGGATGGGTGTGTCTCTTACCTGCCAGATGACAGAGTTATGATCGGCATTTTCAAATAGATTTATTTAGTTGAGTTAAAAATAAACAGAGAGGGTTCTTCTAACTTTTAGATAAGTAAATAACACATACTGTTATAAATCTTGCTAGCTTTGATTAGCTACAGCTTCACTGAATTTCCTGAGAAATGCACTTCAGGACAGATTTGGCCCTTTAGAAGTTTGGAGAAGCTGGTCATGCGTGGTCTTGCCCACTGTCAGTCACGATCTGGTGCACTGGCATCTTGTGGTGGTTGAAATGTGACAGTAACACCACAGAGGTGTAAGAAAAGCAGGTAACAAAACAATAGTGAATCAGGACCATGAAGTACTGTTGGGAAATACTTGATTACAGTGTACAAACAGATTGTTCTTTCAGTCTGAGAATTTGGCTCTGTTAGTGTTTGGCTAAGTTTTATCAGACTTGACATGAACAAAGATCAGACTTTCTGATTAGATCTGTGCATCACAAAAATACACCCAAAATCTGGAGTAGTCCTTCACGTGCTACATAGACAGTTTGAAAAGCACACGACCTCTGTTAGTGTGCCCTTCTGTGCCCTTCTAGCTCTTGCAGTCCCTTCTAATAACACTCAGTTTAGAAACTTTTTATTTCTTTTAAATGAGAGCAGTATGAATGCATCATTCCTTGAGGAAAAATTTTGGCTTTCTCTCAGAGCAGAATTTTCATTCTGCAGATGATTGGCAACAGAGAAGAATTCTTAATGGAATTACCCAGGACTTTCTTGAACTTTTCAGCATTATGCAAATATGAGTTTAATTACACTAATTTAAATAATCCGCTATATTTCAGTTCCTGATAAAAAGGAAGTCTTATTTAAATCAATGTTGAGATTAACCCTTTGATCCTGCACAACAGAGCTCTGACAAATCTTTTTAATGCAGCCAGCAACCAGTTTTGATTTACCTGTTTTAACCAATTTGCATTTATTTCCAGTTTATTTACTGATCAGAAGATACTTTTCAAATGTGGACTTTTTAAAGTTTCAGAATGCCAACAATAATTAGCTGTTACTAGAGCTGTGTTTAGAAACAGACACACTGAACAAGAAAGTATAGGAGGTGCCAATTCTGGACTGACACAGCTGCTGCCTAAGGAAGAATGTTGTGATTCCCTTAGCAGCAAAGCAAATCTTGTGATGATTTCTCTGGCAGTGACGTAAATGGAGAGGTGGCTAGGGTGGAACATCTTCACCCACAGCTAGTGGTATAACCAGTACAGATGGAAACTGTCATTTGCAACAACCTGCCAACAAACTGTGCCAGGGCTGCTTTAGCTGCCACCAACAAAGTCTGAGGGAAGCATGAAAGTGTATTAGCTATTCAGGCTCTAATTCAGAATGAGTAACAGGTTATCCAGGAATAGAATTTATGTGGTTGTTGTGCTCTATTTTTCCCTCTGCTGGTAGTGGGTTACGTTGCTGGCATTTTTTTCTCTACTAGATGCTTTGTGCATTATAGTTTGGAAGTTATTGATGAAGAATTCATCCAAATGAGTTTGCTGCTTGTCAAGTATCTTTAACCATGCCTCCTTCACAGTGCTCTTACCCAGACTGCTTGGCACATATAGGACAAAATTCTAGGGTCAGAAAATATGGAACTGGGGGAAGTGGCTCAGCTGGTAAGAATTCAGCACAGTTCCACAGAGGTCTAAATGAGACTATTTTAAAAATATACTGCTTTAAAAACATGCTGTCTCTGCCCACCACCAGGGGTATGTAGGGAATTTTGTAAGAGGCAGCTGCAAAATAGCTTGTTAATAGTACGAATCTCTCCTGACTTGGAGCTGCTACTGTATGGCTGCTGTCCTGACACAGAAGGACCCTTATCTAAGCCACTTGAGTGACAGCCCACAGGAATATACCTGAAGTACATGAAATACCATGGCTGGTTTTTTGTGCATTAAACCTTCCTAAAAAGGTAGAATAGCCACAAATCCATGCCCCAACCCTGGGGGAAGGAGGAGGCCTGAGTGAACCGAATTGCCTAACTGGTTGCCAACCCAACGGCTCATTCCAAGGTCCAGGTGCCTCGACAGTGGAGATACCGCTGGTGAGGTGTGTACCTGCCTGTGCAGCTGGCCTGGGCCTGGACCTTGGCCTCAACTGTTCTATCTGGCGTCTCCTGGGTGGTGGCAGGTGGGCTCGCTGTCTGCCGCTGAGGCCCACACCCGGGAGGGGGTGCGTCTGCAAACGGCTCTGGGGCTCTTCGGGAATGACTGTGTGCCTCCACGCCTGGCGGTGTGACCCTTGGCTCCCGGGCCAGGGCTAGTCGCACTCGGGAACTTAGCAGCCTGCCCCCTTCCCCGCGCCTGGGGCCATCTCCAGGCATCCTAGCGGCTGCCCTCAGACCCCGGCTGGCGGGACCAGGCTGACGCTTCGTAAGTAGCCCCGACATCACAGTGCGGGCCGAAAAGAGGCACAGATTCCTACCGCAGGCTGTCGCCGGGACAGCACCGCCCTCCCTCCTCGTCTCTCCACTACGCCCCTCGGGGAGGGGCCGGGTTGGTCGGACGCCGCTCCCGCTCCACAGAACCCCAGGCTTGTAGGCGGTGCGGAGGGGCCGAGCCGTGCTGAGCCCAGCAAGCCTCGCCGCGTCCCGCCGGGCTGGAGATGCTCGGAAGCGCGGCATCCGCGGAGACTTTCACCGACGATGTGCTGCGTGTCTTCGGGACCAACCATAGCCTGTCAGCTGGGCAGCTCTCGGCGCTGCTGCACCGGCTGGGCGCCGCGCCGGCCCTGAGCGCCGTCCTGCCGCTGGCACACCTGCACCACAACCAGGTACTGCGGGGACGGCGGGAGCCGTGTTTATTCCGGGTGCCGCTTGGGCTCCGCGGCGGTGAGGGGCGGGCTGGGAGCGCATGGCTAGGAAGAAGGGTGCCAAACCCGGTGGGGAGCTCCGTAGTTTCTTAAGTCTCGTCGACCGTCGTGTTTCCTCACGGTGAAGCGGGAAGGGAGAGAACGAGGGTCTCCTGAGGCGCTGGGGCTGGGTTTCGGGCTGAGGTACCGGTCGACTTGCGAGAGGAGCTTTGGGGTAGGGGAGACACTGCTATTCAGCAGTGAGTGCTGCGGTGTGGGGCTGCCCCTGGGGTTATCTCTGCATCTGCATCTTGGTTCCTTGTTGCTTCTTAGTTGGCACTTTTCCTGGATAAATAGCATCCGAACAACAGCAGAAAGTGGTTTTGAGAATCGAGTGGTATTTCCTTCTGAAAATATTCAGGACTCGTTAAAGTACAGGTGTCTTGTGATAGCACAGGCTTGATTACAGACAGGTCTACTTTGGTAAAGGAACTTCTTCAGAAACTTTGACATCTTCCATCTAAATTCGGGGAAAAGTGTGCATCCATCAATTAATCTACCGAAAGTTGTTTAATTTACTGGCTAAATATCATTGAATGTTACTTTCAATGAAGTATTTTACCATGTTTATTATCTCCATGTAAAACTCAGGCCTCATTGCTGTGTTTAAAGTCTATGTAATTTCCCATCTCTGTAGTGTCCTAGGCTAATTTTGTTTCCTTTAAGGGAATTCTTTAGGCTAATGGAGACTTCCTTTTGCTCAGGAATCAGGGACACAAAGTCAGTCACAAAAATGAAAGGCAAGCAGGGGTGATTATTTGCTCTGGTTTGGTTCCACTCCCTAGGAAACAGAAGAGCCATGGCTTTAGGGACCTTGAGAACTCTTTTTTACATTTGGAGTAGTAGGTTTTTTGCTTGTTCTGTGAAGACAAACCTTGGATAAGCTCCCCCCCGCTTTTTTTTTCTGAAAGAGTGCAATTCTGATATCTTTACCCTGATCGGAGGTTTAAATGGTAGTTAATGCCACTGAAATCAATGTGGTATTCAGTGTAAGCATGGCAATATTTGCCAGTCACTGCTTTCAAATCTCACAAATTGAACACTGTTCCAACACAGTGTATTACAAACATAAACATTTCCAGCCACTCATGCTAAATAAAAGTTTGCAGTGTTGAATGTGGATATGAAAAGGTGCTTTCTTTAGAAGGGCATAGAAATAAGTACATTTGTCAGTCCTTCAGGTTTTCCCTCTGCAGAAGCACGTAGTCCTCGTACACAGGCCTTGGCACAGGCTACACAGGGGAAAAAATAAGTAATGCTTTTTCTTCTTACTGTAAATGCATGTCCCTCATAAGTTATTTGAAGTGTAACTGACACAGATTTTTTTACAGTCCTGTTCTAGTTGTGTCAATTTTGAATAGTACCTAGGGTACCATACTAAAATGTGTATAATTTTTCCTGAGTTACTTGTATTCTTTCTTACAATTGGCCTTATGGCTGCTTCATCAGCTGATGCCATTTAGGCAAGTGCATTTTGCCTTCTAGCCTTTGATCCCTCATAAATAGATAGATGTTAAGTGTATCAATGACTTTGGGCAGGTGGTGCATGCAAAGGCATACTTGAACCAGATGAAATCATATATGATGGTTTTCAAACACTGTGACCCTTGGTGCTTACAAGCTGATAATTTAGAGTATCTACTAGTTATGACAGGACATAAAGTGGCCTAATCTAACTTTGTTTGAAGGCACCGAAGGCCTAAGCTCTACTGATTTTCTATGGAGGATATTAAATACCTCTGGAGAGTAATTCTGCTCTTTCTCAGGTGAGCTTAATCCATTCAGGCTGCATGAATATCTGACTGTAGGAGGAAACAAGGTTTATCTTAGACTTCCAGTTCTTCAGGCTGCATGAATATCTGACTGTAGGAGGCAACAAGGTTTATCTTAGACTTTCAGTTCTTAACTTCAGTGTCCAGGGCTTAGTGGGATGACTCCCAGGCCATTCTTCCAATCAAGATAACACACTCTTGGCTCTGTCAGAGTCCCTCATTCAATCCTGGAGTAATTTTTAGCAGAGACCTGATCTGTAAGGGACAGGTGACACAGCACTTCAAAAACTGGCAGAAAGGAACAGTCTCTGTTAGTTTTAGCCCAGTATTGATGTTCAGTTTTAATGTTCATTCATAACAATTTTTGTAGGGCCTAGTAATCTCACAAGAGAAGAAGCTGATCCATTTTCTTTAAAGATTTAAGGGGCCAGGATGTATAAGCCAGAAGAAGATGGATGCTTGATTTCTATTATCCTTTGATACCAGATTGGCTTGAAATTTAAGGGAGAAGAAAAATGACTTAATTTGTTGATGATGGTGTTTGAATGTATATGTTTGTAAGCATTTATGGTAACTTATGTCCTACAAAGTCCTTGAAGATACTATTTTTTTTAGAAGACAAAAAAGAAAACATTTTTTGAGTACCGTTTTGGAATTTTTGATCTGTCTCTGGTTCTTCATGCTTTTGGTCTGTTTTTCTTTCATCATGCACTCTTATAATTCTCTGTATTTTGTGTCTGTATTGTCTTTGCTCTTTAGTTTTTCTGTTACCACTTTTTCTTAATATAAGAAAATATAAGAAAATAAGTTAAGACTTCCTGGTGGAGAAATAAGTAGTAACTGAGCAAACTCAGATACTGTTTGCTGCTGAGTTTTCACATTTTACTGTGGAACATATTTTGGTTCCACTATCAGGGATAAAGTTAGCAATTACAGTGTAACAGATGATGGCATGTTTACTCATTCTGTATTTTACATTATTAGCAAGATGTTAAAACATTAAACTACACTTGATCTTCTGTCATTGGGTTCATTGGAGTGTGACAGCCATACGTGTGTGCTGAAGGATTAAAGTATATGCTCAGAAGTTTTGTTCAAAAAATACATGGAATGTAAATGGGCATTGAAAGAAAGGCTATTAACTTCACCTTTATTTTGTGCTTTGATGTAATCAGTAGGTGCTAAAATCATGCTCCAGTTTCCTTCTTTCACTTATCTAGACTGGCATAAATATAGATGTAGAAGTTATGCCTGAATAGTGTGTCTTAATGTAATGCATTTGATTTTTAAACAAAACATTTGGACAGAATGGAGTTAAAATATTTACCAATATTCATGGTAAGCTATAATTAATTTTCACCTCATGATGACTCAAAACCCAGTAACTTTAGTGTTTCCAATAGACTAGAACCAAGCTAGTAGCTGCTTTAATTTTTGTTTTCTTTTGGTAGTGTTTCACTAGTCACAACTTGTGCCTTTTGAAAGAAGAGGGAATGGTCTGACAGAATGTGGGTTATGGTCTTGATTCAGCACCACGATCTGATGTTGCCTGGCCAGTGAGAAGACAGAGGGTAGAACACCTAACCTTATTTAAGTGTCTTATTTCTACAATATCTTCAGCAAATTTCAGCATTCATGGACATTTTTCAGCTCCCAGCATGAACCGCAGCCTTGAACATGTCAGAGAGTGTGTGCAATCCCTAAAGCACACAAGTGCGTTCAAGCAGCTTCATCTGGTTTGACTCCTTCTCATGGAGTGCTGCTTATTGAAGGAATGTTTGTCTCCTAGCATCCAGTTCTTACTTGTGCTCAGTGACAAAAAGGTGTCACTACGTCAGTACTAGATGCTTTAATTTGTTACAGGTAAGTTGAGGAAATCATATGTCTGTAGAAGACATAGTCAGTTGTCTGTATTTTGCCTTATCCAGGCCCAGGCTAAGTTAAAAAAATTAAAATTAAAAAGCTAGTCAGATAGATTTTTCAGTGCTTTCTTTCTGTGCTGTTGCTGCTGAGTGACCCACAGCTCAGCCTGGGGTGGGCTAGGCTAGTATTTAATTTAGGGACATTGAGAAACTGCAGTCCAAATTGCTGTTGGCTGGCTTAGTGTACTTCACCTGTGGAATGCTACAGATAAAACAAAGGTAGAGCAAAGATAAGAACAGGCAGAAGATCAGATAAGGGATTGAAGTATTTACAAGATGATTGGTACTGTAGCATTTTTTGTTAATTTTCCAGTTAGAGGTCTTCTCTGCATTGTTTTTGTTGGAGCAATTATCCCATCCTTTCCTTCAAAGGATGTGATGAGCTGGCATCTGCTTTTCATTTATAATGATATTGGTGTAAAGAGATTCTAGATATTTGGGCATCATTTTGTTTCATTTACCATCCTAAAAATCACATATTAGTCAGTCACTTCTGGGAGAGCCTTACAAGGAGAAAAGCAAACATCTATTTGAATAACCCAGTTGATGGTTTAATTTTTTTAAAGTGAATATTTTGTGTAAATTCTACTGATTTAAGTCTTCACTTTTGATGAAAGCATTATGTCATTTTTTCAACTGTTTATTAAACACTAGGTGACAGTCACGTTACAGCCAAGCCCCTCACCTGATCACTGTGACAAGGCTTGCTGAATAGCAGGGGCCAGACATGAGAGTAGCCCTGGTGAGACAGGACATCATTCTAAAGTCTCCTGTTATGTGAGGCTAAATTTCCTTTCAGCTGAACATCATCCATCAGTCTTACAAAATAAATAGCTTATGTTTTACAGCAGTGTGACTATCTGAATGTATTTCTGTTCCAAAAATAAATGCAGAGTTTTGAGTGTGCAAACATGAGTTGCTCCAATCAAAGGCTTCTAATAGATTTAATCTTATAATTAATCCTTTAATTGTGACAGTGAACTCATGCAAGCTTGCTTTTTTTTTTTTTGATGTATGTAGGAGTTTACTGAGAGGATGAGGTGACTTGCAACAATGATTCATTTATAAGAATCATTATCCTCTGGGTTTGCCCCTGATCAAAATAATAATAGTAATTAAGTACAATGCTGTTTCTGACCTTCTCATAAAAGAGTTCTTGTCCAATGGTATTTCTCACTTATTTGTTTGTGTGTAATCAGAGTTATAAGTCTGAAGTTTACTAATTCATGCTGTGTCTGATTTTTTTTTTTCTCTCCATAATCTATTTTTCTACCTACAACATGGTTTGGATTTTTGTGAACTAATATTTATACTAATATATTGGTATTTTAAAATACTAATAATCCATTTGTGTTTCTAGGAACAAGATAGTTAATGATGATTTCTTTTAGAGAGAGTTATGTTCTGATTTCTTAGCCCCTAAGTTTTTCTAAGTTTTTCTAAGGGCTTTTCACTGTAGACTTCCAGAAGTGGCTTCTATAAGCCAGTGATAATGTGAAGCACAATATGTGAACTGTGAATATTCACAGTTCAACAATATGTGAATATTGCTGTAGACAATGACTATCTTCTCTTTCTCACTCAACATTGTACCTGTGTAATTTGCTTTATGCCATGATGTAGAGTTAATGATAAAATCATTAGCCACATAGCCAGATTAGAAAGCTCCAGAGGTTCATGTATCAGGCTGTTAAAGACTGTATCTTCACTGGTGATTTCTCTATGCACTGCTTCCATTGAGATTAAATGGAGCAAAAATGCTTTAAAACAACCAGAAAAATTCTGTTATCATGCTATATTTATTCTATAAGTGATACTTTGACATTAGGAGTGACAGTGAAAGATCCTGGGTGTAATTTAGTTGAAATCACTTGAATTGGCCTGCAAGCCAAAATCTTCCTCCAAGCTACATAAGAAATAGTCACATTCAGCTGGTGTGTGCATGCCTTCCACCTTTTGGACAGTATTAGAAAACTATTTATTAATAGCAGTGGAAGCAGCTCTGTTGAAGTAAATGACTTGCAGTTGCTTTGGTTTATCTCTAGAAGGAATTTATTTTATAAATAATAATCTTGATTTATTGGAGAAGTGCTGTGGAATCTGAAGGCTAGGAAAACTGAAAAGAGCAGGGAGTGGCCATTTGTTTTTGTTTTGCTAAGGCTTCCAGTGCTCTGCTTTTACAAGCACACAGAGAGAGGTTTTTTTGCTAAAGAGAACACCAAATTGCTTTTGTTTATACCCAAAAAGGAACACTTTTTTCTTATTGATCATTGTAGAAAATAATGAATGTGAATAACTGGAAAATGTTAGATGAAAGACTTCAGCATTATGGAACATTTCATATAGAAATACTTAGTTTTCCTGTAGAGGTATATGTTAAGATCTTTCATGATTTGTCTTTTCTTTGACTGAAAATAATGAACGGAGCAACCAACCGTGCCCCTGGCTTGGTTTAGCACTGGTTAAGTACATTCATCCTTGACCCATTAGATTCTGTTATGTCCTGAGCTGGAGGTGAAGATTCCAAGTAAGTTTATCTCTTTGGAGTATGGGATGGTTTTACAAAACAGTGTTTGCTGTTAATAGTTATTGTTATGAAGTGCATGAAAAATGTTGAGTGCTGCTAACATTTAGGTGATTTTTAAACAGTTGGTTTGGAGAGATAAGAAATGTAAAGTAGAAGTGGTCACTTACATGAGTAAGCCGTCACTTAATTGCCAATCATTTTCTGACATACTGAGATTTCAACTTTATCTAATCTGCTCTTAAGTTCAATTATTTTGTAATTACATGATATTTTAATTACTATGAAGCTAGGTTTTTTCCCAAATACATATATTTACGGTAAGGTTTAACTGTTCTGGTTCATAGGGTGTAAGATTTGCAAATATCTACTTAAAACGTGTTTGATTTGTGATTTATCTTACTTAAAATACTCTGAATCACTTCTGCTTCACATTAAGCAATCACAGGGTTTTCATGAACAGTGTACAAACGCTGCATAGACTTCCTTGCAAATGGGCTAATGGTATTTTCATGTTCCAGTTCTTGGATATCTCAGTGTATGACTTAATTTGTGGTTTTGCATTGGTTCATTAAGTTGGCAAAATCTTTTTGTTCCAGTGCTTGACTGGTGAGGAAATCTTCTCTTTGCATGGGATACCAAATGACAGCCACGTACCAACCTCAAACTTCTCTACAATATGTCCTGCTGTTTTGCAACAGCTCATTTTTCACCCGTGTGATCATCAGGGGGACTTTGTGGATACATCTAAACCACATTCTTTACAAGGTTAGTTAATATTAATTGCATTAATACTGCAACTGTAGTGGGGGTTTCTTAGGGGAATAGTAAGCATTTATCTATACCTAACAGGAGAATATAGCTGTAAAGTGGGAAAATAAAATGATAATGCTGTTTCACATCCACAGGCTATCTGAACAAATATCCTGTCTCTTGAAAATGATCTATTAAAAATGTTTTGGAGAGAGGTGAAAGAACCAAGTAACTAGTTATGGAATAATTTGCCCATTAAAGGAAGAGTGTTTTGTTTGGATATTTTTTTGAGCCTTGAAGCATAAGGACTAGTAGCTGGTTAATAGAAGAAGAGAAGATGGGAGTACAGAAGGGAAGTTTGTGCAGGTGACTTGCAGTGGGAAGTCAGACCTGGTGGAATTTGCATGTGTCAAGGCAACTCAAGTTAAAATTGAGGGTACTGCGTCTGAGTGGAATTATTTGCAGGTGGGAGTCATGACATTAGGGAAGCCAGTGACTGTTTTGCTGAGTAAGAATGCTCATATTCTTTCCAAACTCCAACTCCTGCTTTCGTGTCATCTTCTGTGCTGCCCTCTTCCTGTGGAATGTCATCACATGGCTGAGTAATCTCCCTTTCTCCTATTTTTCTCACTGTTATTTCTGTATTTATTGTGCAGAGAACTGTACAGTGCAGTAAAAAATGTAGGACAGGGAGGATTCAGCTGGTTAATGAAGTCACTTGTTGCACTGATAAGGATTAGATATGTCATGGCCTATTTATTTGACTCAGTATTCCAAATAAATTTATTTTTCCGAGAGAGACAGCTGAATTAAAATTAGAAGTTAGGATGCTGGATGAGTAGGTGCCTAATGTCAGTATTTATGAGCAGAGATGCAGCAGTGTTTTTCATCACTACTGAAATATTAGTATTAATAACATTCTAATTAATATAAGTGATGATACTAAGAATTGTAGATAATTCCTAAAACTTAGCTGTGCCAGTGAATAATTAGAATTATGTTTCATTAATCACTGAAACCATGGTGTTAATTTACCATGGTAGTTCTAGACTGCTTATACCATAGGTGAGCACATATTGCCAAGAAGTCCATAATGTCTGCCCTGGAGGGTAGGAGCTGTCTTTCTCTTTTTTGTTTGGGGCTGTTAAGTCGGTGGTATATGAAAAGCTTGACCTGTGGTTAACCTTCTAAGCTATTTAGACCATCCCTCTTGTTTTTCTTTTATCCTGTCAGCTCAGAAGCAATGTCCAGTAGCCAGATAAGCAAGGCAGTCATCTCCCTGCCCCTCCCTGCGAGGTCCATGGTTAGGGTATTTTAAAACCCCAAGTGTATGAGGCTGTGGCTCAGTGGTACCAGTTTTAAAGGGAGATTCACAGAAAGGCATAGTGCCAAATGGAGGTGTTGATTTATGCACACCTCCACCCCCTCACAAAATGAATCTGTGTTGTGGCAGCACTGAGACCAGATGATTTCAGTTACTGACCATGAAATAATTTAGTCTTTCATTGTCTGAGGTTATTTCATTGCTTATTTTAATTCTTCCTTAATCTTCCACTTTGGGTGAGTCAGAAACTAAATATCATGATGTAAAATCCCAAATTCTTTGGGCCATCCAAATCTAGCACAGAATTTTGA
This sequence comes from Bucco capensis, assembly GCA_013396975.1. Classification (NCBI taxonomy): domain Eukaryota; kingdom Metazoa; phylum Chordata; class Aves; order Piciformes; family Bucconidae; genus Bucco; species Bucco capensis. The sequence goes on along the minus strand of VWZO01006721.1, from coordinate 93,390 downwards.
AAGTAAAAACACATCTATCTCTTGGCATCTCCAGTCTCCAGTAAATCAGGAGGAAGAAAGGCTTTTCCTCTTTTATTCTTTTATGTGAAAAAGGACATACTACAGTCCAATGGATTAGAATACATTCCTGCTTGTGAGTACAAGTCCTTTAGGACATTATGAAACATCTCACATTGCATTAAGCATACAAAATAGCGTCAGTTGATTAATTTATAACATGTACTTCAAGTTTAGTGTTCCAGTATATTTTGCTGTTCTGAACAAAGAGTACCAGCATGAAAGTTAGAGCATTTTTTAGTGAAGCATATAGGACCATGAGAACTCCACTCACAATTTAGCAATAACCTATTTTTCTGTGCTTCGTTTTAAGCTCCTTTCTCCTATCATTTTTATTATCCACTGATCAACACACACAATTTGTAAATTTACCCTCTCTGTCTTTTGTTGTGAAAAGTAATTAGTACTGGTGTTTTCAGTTGTTATTTTTGAAACCTTCTAATTTCCTGTGTCTGATGAAGTAATTTGGGCATGCTTCATTTCTGATAAATGTGGCTTTTATTTTGTTACCTCAGTTTAAAGTGTACATTTTGCACAGAATGATGTGTAGGAGTTGTCTCTATACTAAGCTGGAAGAGACTGGTGCTTCTGTAGTAATCCCAAACTCTAAACAGTGATTTGTGATTCATGATGGCATTGGAAGCCCATTATAGATTTGTTTATTATAAACTTTATTTCAAAAATACATTTGCAGGCTTAACTGTGATTTGTTTTAATGGAGAGTAATCTCCTCTGTAGCTTAGTGTTTCTACCCCTGTCTAGTTGTGTGTTTTTTCCCTCTCTTGGTCTCTCTTTCAAAAATGCCAAATGACTATTATAATTGGCATTGACTTTCCTTCTCAGGCACAGTCTGAAAATCCCTTGTGATCTCCTGTGGCCCCTGGTGCCATCACTGTGCAGTATGGGGAGTGATACCCATGTTCCTATAATCCTTGGATGGTATGACTTTGTACAAGTCCTGGTGTCTGAACTCTGAAAATCTGAGGTACTTTTACAGTGAAGGAAGTTAAGCTATGGTGAACCCTGGTGCATTTGCTCCTTCTTTGGGAAGGTTTTGCTCATTATGTACCTAAGTCACAAGTTCTTCTTTTTCAACCTAGAACCTCTTTTTTTTTTAATATGCTTTCATTTCTCTATTCTAATTGTCTCTACTGTCAGCTATCTGCCACTTTACCTGTTTGATAAGCAGTGATGGACAGTGTTTTCAGCCAGCAGGACTACTTTGAATTAGAGGAGGAGGAATGTTAGGAACAGAAAGTTACCACCTCAGGATGGTTTGAAGGAGTCATCCTCTATCAGGAAAGATTTTTAAGTCTAGTACAGCCAAGACAGCAGACATTCTGGCTTGAAGTTCTTTAGGAGTAAATGACAACTGCCTCTAATTACAGGACTGGTAAGAAGTATTGTCTTACATCTGCACTATAGCTACTTTGACTGTTGAACTAAGCCTTAATTTTTACTCTTCACTGACTATAGAGACACCTGATTTATACTAGCAGCAGATAGGCTACCCTAGATCTTATACTAGCACAATTTCCATTTTTAATATGGTAGTCCCAGACAATGTTTCCAGATACTTAATTTCTGCAGGTTTTTAATCTTAAGTATCTATGCATTTAGAGATATATATAAGTTATATATATTTTATATTTTTTAATATATATATAACTTATATATATTTTATATTTTTGAGGTATAATTTCAACCAGGGAACCACTGGTTTTCCGTATTACATGCCAATGTAACTGTTAGAAAAATCACAAATAGCCTGAAGTGGTTGTTATACTAAAATGTTTTCTATTTCTGTTGTTTGTTTGGTTTTTTATCCACAGTTTGGGGATTTGGGTTTCTGGCTGTGACTATCATTAACTTAGCATCACTTCTGGGATTGATTTTGACTCCCCTCTTAAAGAAGTCATATTTCCCCAAGGTTTTAACCTACTTTGTGGGCTTGGCCATTGGTACTCTCTTTTCTAATGCAATTTTCCAGCTCATTCCAGAGGTAAGCAAGGGGAATTATTACTTTATTTGTATACTAGTTTCTAAAGTATATTAATTTTAGAAGCATGCTGCAGTGCGGTTCTGTGTGTGGGTTGCAGTCTCCCAAGAGTTGTGAGTGTCCTTCAGTGCCATTAGCTACCATATCTTTTTGGCTGGGTGAGCAGAGCCGTCAAGATCCGTGTCTAGTTGTGCCATGGGAAAGACAAAGGGCTGTTCTGCCTCTAGACAGAAAGAGAAATGCATTGGGTAAAATGCTAGTGAATGTTAATGAGCTCCAGGTTAGAGTCTCCTTGTCTTCACAGAATCAGAGTGGTGGGGTTAGAAGGGAGCTCTGGAGATCAGCTAGTCCACCCAGAGCAGGTTGCACAGGAACATGTCTAGGCAGGTTTTGAAAGTCTCCAGAGGAGGAGAACTTTGCTGGGCAGCCTGTTCCAGTGCTCTGTCACCCTTAAAGGAAAGAAATTTTTCCTTATGTTTAGGTGGAACTTCCTGCCTTCTAGTTTGTGCCCATTGTCCCTTGTCCTGTCATTGGGCACCACTGAGAAAAGACTGGCACCATCGTCTTAACTCCTGCCATTTAGATATAGATAAGCATTGTTAAAATCCCCTTTCAGTCTTCTCCAGGCTAAAGAGCCCCAGGGCTCTCAGCCTTTCCTTGTAAGAGAGGTGTCCCAGCCCCTTAATTATTATTTGCAGCCTCTGCTGGACTCTCTCCAGTAGTTCCTGTCTCTCTTGAACTGTACTTAATGACTACATTCTGCATGTAAAATTCTGCTAAATTAAAACACTGAGTTAAAATCTAAAAAGATAAGGATCTTTCATAATTTCAGCCTCATGAAAACTCATGGTCAGTAGGGAGTCTATATTTTAGAGGAGGATCTGGAGGGGGGAGGGGGGGGGCATGTGTTTCTTTGTTTCTCTGGAAATATACTAAGATTATAGATTAATTTGCATTGCTTTTTTCTTCCCTGCTAGGCGTTTGGGTTTGACCCAAAAGTAGATAACTATATTGAGAAAGCAGTTGCTGTGTTTGGTGGATTCTATATTCTCTTCTTTGTGGAAAGGATTCTTAAAGTGATATTGAAGATCTATGACGAGGTAATAAAACATATTACTAATGGAATGAGTCTTGTCTTGAAGTTGCTATTATTTTTTTGAGATATTTGATAGTTCAATAAAACATGGGGAATGTTTCGGCTTGGTTTTCTATTTAATCTGAGCCTTATCATGTGTTCTGATATATCTGTTTAAAATCTATATGGAGATGTGAAGCAGTCTCACTTTTTTTGAAGGAGTTGCAAACAGAGCTAGGAGTAGAATCCAGATGTGAGTGTGATCTGCTGTCCCTGGCATATGCTCTAGCCATCCAAGTCATCGCTGTGCTATCTGAACATATCAGAAAAAAGTGGAAATACCTAAGAGCTGGAGAGAACAAAGCCTGCCCCTTTGGACCAGAGAAATCAAAGTGCCATACATACCTTCTTAGTCTCCTGTAAAGTGTAACTGTGCTGGCAGTGCCTGAATCTTACCTTCAGTAACTTTAGCTCTGTGTTTCCCCATGCTCTGCTACACAAACCTACTTTAGTGACACTGCAGTTATCCCTATTGCACAGGGCTCTGTTTTCTGCCCATATGTCAGAGTACTTGTTTTCCATGTACTCACATGAGTGAGGCTGAATTGCTGAATTTGTCTCAGAAAATGGCCTCTCAAAATTTTTGGTGCTTTCTCCTCCTGTCATGTGAAGGAAACTGTTCTGCCTTCCTATTCTTACCTCACTTAAGGTTTCCCTTCTCAAACTGTTGCTGATATTGAAGATTTTGGAGATCTGTTTCTCAAATTTTATAACTGCACAAGAAAAGAAGAAAAAGAAAAAATGAATTAATAACCCTTTTTTTCAAGAACAATTGACAAATGCTACTAATCTCTATTTGACAAGCAGACATGAATAACTAGCAAAATGTTGATCACTTATGGTCAGGTCTTCAACTTGGGAGGTTCTGTATAAAGGTATAGAAATGAATAATCCCCATATGTATTGTGGTTAGCTAAAAATGAGAGATGACAACTTAGATATGTTTGGAGTTCTTTTAAACATTTAAATGTTTACTGCTGCCCATTTAAACACTTTGTTGGTGTTGAAAGCAAGGCAGGATGAATATGATGCACTCACCTTTTCTTCTTAGGTCTCTATTTTCTTATGTTTGTTATTTTGCTATCTGCTTATTTCTTTGTTACCTAGACTGGCCATACTTACTCCAAAAATGATGAACAGAATCATTCTCAGGATAAGACTAACCCTCCCAAACCACTGTCCTCCAGCAGTGGGGGGACCTGTTATGCAAATTCACCTGTCATCGAGAGCAATGGAAATCTTGGCTTTGACACCATCAGTGTGGTCACAGCACAGGTATGAAAACAGTCTCTCTGTTTATTTTATCTCTGCCAATGTTATAAGCATATCTGAGGGGAGAGTTAATACAAATTTTTATTGTTTTTGTAAACTTAAAGCTTATAACTTACTTGAGCCCTACAAAAAAAAAATAGTGGGTTTTGGGGGCAAACTTACAGAAGCTGAATGATACCTTCAATTTGTAGCCAACAAAAAGAGCTAATTGATGTCAGTGTTGGGATAGGTAGGACGGGGATATTTAGTCAGGTAATTCAGTTAATTTTGCTGCTGTTGTTGCTGTTACTGTTTTGCTTGAAGAGTGATAGTGTGCTGTAGTGTTGCATGATCCCTATTGTGTCCCTGACTACCTAAATCTGAAGTATGAGAACCTGATTCCTCTGAATCAATGATTAATGAGGAAAACTAATGCGGTAACTGTCATGCAGTATGTTGTGAGGACTACTTGTCCTAATCCAGTGTATTTAGATAGTGTGGGAGTTATGGAGGTAACAAATCGAGACAGAAGCCATTCCTCCTGGTTGTAGTAGTATTCTCTTTTAGGTTTGTTCTCTGTGTTTGTTTTCATGCTACAAATATGACCTCCTGTCTGAGAAGAAAGTGGAAGAGAAAGCTGGTGTGCTTCTTTACTCTTCTACTGCTTCTTCCTGTACAGGAACTGTCCCTTATTTAAAAAAGAAAAAAAAGAACACCACATAGAAACAGTTCTCTAATGTTAATAGTTAATAAAAGTCAGACCTGATAGTCCAGCTGGGTGTTACATAGATCCTTAGCTGGCATGTCTCCTGTGATGTCTGCCAAACCACCATGACAAAGTGGGAAGAGTCCAGCAGAGACAGACAGACGTTCCTTTTTGCCTTGGAATCCTATATATTTATAGGATAAATTTGTCAGCAGTCTGCCTTATCTTAAGCATTAAGAATATGTATTAGTCATTCGTCCTCGTCTATCAGACACACAAACTAGTGAAGTTTAGATTGTAAACCCAGACAAGCAATGCTATTGTACTTTATATAATTTACAGAAGTCATCAGGACATTGTCTAGAATAAATTACAGGCAGGAATTATTATACTTCAAGGCTAATATGGTAAATGGCAGATAGCTGTATATGTATTAAAAAAGCCTCTCACAAACAGATTAGTAGTTTTTAGACTACAGTTCTTTCTGAATTTAGAAAGAATGGATCAAGAAAGAAATTTTTAGAAGTAAATCAATATTGTTATCCTAAATTAATTGCAATTACTTAAACAAGTACATAGATAAACCAACCCAAAACTCAGCTAATTCTTAATAGCATCTTTTTACTCAATGTTCCTTTCCTTCATATCTGGATAGAATTTCTGAAGGTGTAATTTTAAATTATTTATTTCAACACAAAAGCCTCTCAGACCAGATTTTTATGTTTGTCATACATGTGCAATACCTTGGACTGTCATTGGAATTCACAGCTCTGCATCTGGTACCCAAGAATGGATCCTTTCCTTAGTTCTATGGCAAAGCCAGTTATGCCCCTACAGCCTTCAGAAAACTGTAGGCACACATGTGGTTCCTAAATAAAGCCAAATGTGCTTTGATGGGAACAAACATGAACAAGTATGTACCAGTGACAGTTCTTGCACCACTGTTTTCATTCCTTTCTTAGAAATTTTCATCCTAGTAAACTCTTCATAAAACCATTTATGGAAATGCTTTGCATTTGATGTGAGACTTTTGTGGTAATACAAATTTTTTACAGCACAAAAACCGCCACCACCACCTGTCTCTCATGTATAATAGAAATTCCTAATATACCTTTTCAAAATACAGTCTCCTGAGATTAATATTGTTGCTATTGTTGTGAGGGTTTTGTGTGTGTTGTTTCCAAAGGAACAGTGTTCCTTTTTAGTAGCAAAATAAATGAATTATTCAAAATGAAAATCTGTGTATTGTCTCAAACCCCCTTTCCTCAGTGAGGCTAGAAACATGCCCCAGAAAGAAGATATGCCTTTGGCAGGAATTAGGATGATCTACCAAATGATACCTCTATCAGTTCATAGGCAGCTTGAATGATGGTCCCCAGGGAACAAGAAAAAGCATAGGGGAACAGAACTACAGCCCAGGGAGCTGGATGAATAGATGGAAGAGCTTTGCTAATTGTGTTTGTATTTTCTCATACTCGTGTTTCTTCTTACTTCCAGTTACCTAGTATATGTATGTTATGTGGCTTGCTTTATAGTATTTCTTAAAGTGAAGTTCAAGTTGCTTCTGGTGATTGAGAGATCTATTACTCATAAGTGATCCTATCTCAGACAGAATTAGTATAAGTACCAATTAATCATTCCAAAAATATGATTGACATCACTTGTGTGATAGATGAAATGTTGAGAGGAAAGCCTCCAAAAACTGAAGACAAGCATGCGGTACAAGTCTAAAACCTATGTGCTTGAGTTAGCAGGCAACTCCCAATTTTTGGATACCATTCCTTATTTTTACATCATGAAAGCATAATGTCAGAACTTCCTGTGCACTGAATAGGAGTTGTAAGTGTGCTTTATGGCTGTTGTTGCACTACTTAACCCAGGTTTAATTAGCTGGGAGTTCCAAGTAATGCAGTAGGCATCTGACTCAGCATTCCCTTACCTGAACTTTTGTCCTGCAGTATGTCGGGTAAGAGTCTGGTGAGCAAATGATGAGACAGACCTTACTGCTCGGTCATTAAAGATATTGCAAGGATGTATAAATCATTATATTTCCAAGAAGTTCAAAATCCAGTTGCCTGGTGGTGTTTGCATTCTATATGCAAAACTCAAACAATTTGCAGTGTTCTTTTTAATAACTAATGAAAATTTATGGGAATAATGTGTGACCTTTTTATAAGGAGTGAGAGATGTTCCTCTGCACCCTTCTCCTACAGGAGAAGGAGAGGTGTGTAAGTATGTCTGTGGGCACACAGATGTATATATTACTGCTTATGTATTCCAGTAAGTAAGCACTAGTTAATGCCATAGATGCAAATTTTTCTTTAGGGGAAAAATACTTGCAGTTATTATGTAACTACAGCATATATATGTACAGAAATTTATCAGAAGGGGTCATCAGGAATTTTCCAGGGGAAGTTAGTTTGTGCTTCAAGCTAATCTGGCATTTCCTTTTATCTGCCTCAAGTTTTTCAATATTTCATGGCACTGCATGAATAAAATCCTCCCACTTCTGGGAGGAATTATTGAGATCCCTGGTGTGTACGTGCACTGCAGTTTTCTATTAGCCTGTTGTTTTCATGCTCTGAGCCTTCAACTCTCCCAGTCAGAATTACCCACTGCTGTTTTTATTAAACATGCACTTTGGAGAAACTAATTTGAATAGCTAGACTTGACTAGCATTGCCCAAAAGTTTATGGAATATCTGGGCACGTGTCTATATTCACATGTACAAGGTGGCTGTTACTGCAGTGGCTAGGTGTGGCTCTGGGAGCATGATGTACTGGCAATATGTAACTGGTCCAGATCTTTTTTTAGGTAGAAAATACAGATGCTGTCAGTCACTGTGATCTGATCTTCTGAATGTCCATGCTTAATAGAGGTGGCTGAGGAGGCTGTGAGAAGCCTTGGCACTCTGGTACTCTTAACAGAAACTCTAGAGAGACATTCCCACCAGTATGATCTGAACTGCTTTCTGCCTCAGCTGAAGGGCATTCAGATAAAGCTTTGTAGTCAAAAAGGTGATGGGACCCTGAGCGTTAACTTGGTAGAAAACATTTGCTGCTGCTACCTGTGTCTTTTGCTTCTTGGACCAAGTGTTTTAGTCTCCACATGCACTAGTGCTTTATTTTATATTTGCCATTCATTTTCAGACACAAGTGTGATTTCTTGCCTTCTTTATTCAGGGTTTTAAGTACTTGCTTTATTGTGTTATTTTTTTCCAGGAAGAAGCCAGCCAAGGCAGCTTATGCAAATGTCTTACTGGGCGTCCACTGTCAAAGATTGGGACCATTGCTTGGATGGTGACACTGAGTGATGCTGTACATAATTTCATAGATGGTTTGGCTATTGGTGCTTCTTTCACTTTGTCTCTTCTTCAAGGACTTAGTACTTCCATAGCCATCTTGTGTGAAGAGTTTCCTCATGAACTGGGTAAGGAACTTCATGCAACATGTGGAAATAACTGTTGTAGGAGGTTGTGCTGGCCAAATCAGATTGAAAGACAGTTTAGACAAATAAATGGGAAAAAAATATTCATCAAAAACTTGCCAAGCACCAGAATGCACACCTAGCACAGGAATTTCTCAAGTGCAGGTGGGTGGAAGCTAGAAATGCGTATTAGAGAAGTATTAGCTGCCTTGGTCATATATGCAGTTGGGTTTTTTGTTGTTTGGGATTTTTTAGGTAGTATTGTGTTCCTGTGCTTTTAGCTTAATTGTACATCACCTGCTTGCTTTGGAATATTTCAGTCCCATCAGTACTAAAGGGAAATCTTTATCACTTTCAGGAAGAACACCAACAAGGGGTTCTAATTTGTCTACAAATCATGTCTTTTCTTCAGACTTCCTTTGAAATCAGAAAATAATCATAATGTCGCTTTCTGAAGATGGTTTTCTGTTTTTCTTTTAGGGGATTTTGTCATCTTGCTTAATGCAGGAATGAGTACTCGACAGGCTCTGTTTTTCAACTTCCTGTCTGCATGTTCCTGTTACATTGGGCTGGCTTTTGGTATATTAGTAGGCAACAACTTTGCTCCTAACATCATCTTTGCTGTAGCTGGTGGAATGTTCCTGTACATCTCTCTGGCAGATATGGTGAGATATAATTTCATTTTTTCAGTTATTTATTTTTCTGCAAGAAAACAAAGACTACACTAAGTCTCTGCAGTAGAATTTTCACTATGTTGTCTTTCCCGTGCCAGTGCCATCTACTTATTATTATTATTAGATACTAAATCAATTATATCCTTAATGCAGCTGCAGAAATAGCTATGCTTATCCATAAAGCATCAAAGCCTTTCACTTCACTTATAGGGCTGATCAGATTATTGCTGAGAAGGAGTTTTAGAGAAAGATTTTAATGAATTTGGGCTAGTTTCATCAAAGAATAAAAAGTATATGAATCCTTTCAGCATTTTGTATTGGCAAAGTATTTCACCTTATCATTTTTAAAGGTTCATTTGGCAATTTAAACCATATTTTGAAAGAAAAAAGTAAACAAAACTAAATACTTAGTTTTGAATTGAAAGAAAGGTGATGTTTAACCACACAGTTTAGGTGAAAACCCTGACTTAAATTCTGCTCTGGTTTGGATTAAACAATGTCAGCCCCAGTTTCTTAGTTCAGACAAAAAATTTTCTGAGCTGTTAAAAACAATCTTTCTATAATTTTTTTTTTCAGTTGTTCTAGAAAATACAAGCCAAAGAAATTGTGCTAAGATCTAGATCAGAGTTAGACTTGGGAAATAAAATCTAGATTCACAGGCAGTAATATTCCATAATTTACTCTTATGATGATGGATTATCTCGAAATGAGAGATCTTTCAGGAGTTCTAAGTTTTATTGTGTTTAGGTGTTGTAAGAACAGATGTATCTGCAAAGATGTTTACACCTACCATGTGAGAATCCAGTTGAGTGTACAACTGGAAGAGTGAGGCCTAAATTTGAAAAGATTTGAGACTCTAGTTTGGTTCTATATACATTTAAGAACTGTCATCTGTATAGTTATAGTGGCTGTTGTATTAAATGCTATTATAGTTTAGGTGATAACATAGGATTTAATAAGTAATAATGTTACAGTTAAATGAACAATATAAATAGTTTATTTTACAAATCTGCCATACCTTAATTGCTGATGCTTTTCATTAACTTTCACTCTTATATAGTGAATAGTAGCATACTCTAGTAGTAGTACTTTTATGTTGTGTAAAACTCATGGCATAGATCTAAAATGGCTCGAATTTCTTATTAAATGCACTGAAGTAGGTAACATTCTTTTCTTTGTATCTGTTGGTCTGTGCTCCCTGTTTCTCTGTGTCTCTTCTCCCCCAATCTCTTCTCTTTTTGTAGGTTTTTGGATCTTACCAGTTATCTATCTGAATTTTTCTTCCCCCCCTGAAAAGTCTGAACTAGGGTGTTCAAGTGCTCTATACAGAGATCTGGCTTTCTGCTTTCTGTTACAATTTTCACACATTTCTGATTTGCTTGTCCAGAAGCAGGTAGGATTAACTGGAATGTCATTCCTTCCTTGTTTTCTTTTTGCTGTTCTTTTTTTCCTCCAGTACTGGCATAGTCCAACCTCTGCCAGTAAGATCACTCTGTGGTGAACTGTGGGCATGTGAGAGTGTGTACACTGAGGTGTGTGCTCAAATGAGCCTTGCTGTATGGCATGAAGCTGATCTGGTTTGTTGTCTTTGCCTCTTGTGCAAGAGGATTACTGAGCTCCAGAGAGATTTCTGGGAAGGTTCGGCCACTTCCCACTACCTTATTCTGTTGTTGAAGAGTTGCATTACCTTCAAGGACTGGTTTTGCCCTGTGGGATTAGAGGAAGATATGGCTTATGAGTCACTCAGCATGAACGTTTCTAAACAAACACTGAAATATAAAGTCTTCATTGCATTCTGTCTGTATGACTCTCAGCACAGCAGAAGAGTTTAAACTTTGAGTATGTTTGTCAAAATCTACTGCAGCAGACACGTACCCTTAATCACTGCATTGCCATTGCTCTTCTTCAGTCACCTCCATTAGCTCTCAGAGGAAGTATCTTTGTTCTTGTAGTTAAGAGCAGATCAGTTATCCTCTGCTAGTATGTTGCTGTTAAAATACTTGTTATGGAATGAAGAATCCCTTCCTTGCACTGTAAGGTAATATTGCATGTTACCACCAGTCCCACAAGAGTCTTCTTCTTTCTTCCTTGCTTTATCATTACCTCACCAGCCCACTAGACCTACTATTTGTAACAGGTTTCTGAGGGGGTTTTTGTGTTTTCAGCTTGATTTCATTTGCTTATAGATAAAGCAGAAGAATCCTAACCTGCTATTTCCTGAACCAGGGTTATATTTGTTTATACTAGTGAAGGAAGAAACACAACAGTTAGCAATACAAGGGCAGCTGCTCCTAGCAACATACGGACCAACAATTGGACCTTAGGAGTCTGCTGGAATCAAACCCAGGAAATTTGCATGACAGGCAACCAGGTGAAATCACAGTAGAGAGGGAGGAAAAAAAAGAGACTTTTCATTATGCTATTCTTGGTGAAGTGTTTTTCAGGGTGATGAGGGTGATCTGTTTCTGTGTCTGCCTTCACCCTTTTTATTTCCAATATTCAGTCCAAAGTAGCAGTGTGGTTGTTCTTAGTGCCTTAAGTTGTGCACTCTGCCACGAGATGGCAATACTGATCTAAAAATCTCCTTTATTTCAGTTCCCGGAGATGAATGATATGCTGCGAGAGAAAGTGACAGGAAGAAAGATGGATCTCACCTTCTTCCTTATTCAGAATGCTGGTTTACTGACTGGGTTTACTGCTATTCTGATGATTACCTTGTATGCAGAAAATATTCAGCTGTGATAGTGCAAGTGAAAATGGAGTCAGTCATGAAGACACCAGTTACAAGTGGAAGACACTTGAAATCCATAAAGGGATGTTCATTTAATCTACTTTGTTTTGAAACATCCCATCCTGTTCCCCTTGCTCCAGATAAAGGAAATTCTCCTTTAAGACTTGCAGTCAATCAAAACAGTAGTTGTCAACTTCTGTACTGTGCCAAAGAACCAATTCTAATAGTTTTATTTCTTTTTTAAATTATGAAACATCTGAACGGTCATAGAGAAAGGATGTGACTTGGCCAGTAGAATTATGCAATACATGCAGCTATATGCAACTTAAGACCAAATCAAAGCTGACATCTTCAAGGGAGGTGCTCATTTAAAAGAATATAATGCAGTGTCATATGCTTTCTTAACTCTGAATAAAGTAAGAGTTTCAAAACTGGTTAATTTCTATGACTTTTGCAGGATTTGTCTGTGTAACATCCCTTGCCCCCACCACAAAAAACCCCAAACAAACTACTCCAGAGTAGCTACTAATGAAGCTAAGATTTTTTAATTACTAATTAATAGTGGAAGGAAATATGCCAGTTACTACTTTTGATCTTTTCTCTTTATAAGTGCACTAGGGAATTGTTGATTTATTTTGAGAACCACTTCTTTTAATTAGAGGGAACCTGTGTTAAATTTACATCAATTTAGCAACTCCCTAATATTTTAGAAGCATTCAGTTTTAAAAATGTTCAAGCATTTTGTATTCTTTGAAAATAGTAGTGTTTTATATTTAAGTTTGCAAATATCCCTTCTAAAAAGAAGTAGTTTGCATTAAAATGTTTAAAGGTTTGTTGCTAATTTTACAAAGTGAAATTTAGAAAAAAACTTGCTAAAATCAACATTCCAGTAAGCTTTTTTTAATTTGAATAGTTCTCTTGTGTGCAGTTGGGTAAAAGTAAGTGATATTGAAATACACAGACTCTTATCACAATCTGTTGCATGTGAATTTCCTAAAATCATTATTAAACATATGAGTTCTTCTGAAATAAACAATTCAGCTACCCTGGTGTTTTAAGGTGTGTGAAAGGAGATTTGTTAAAAAAATACATTCTGTTTCAATCACTGCTAAGCTTTTGAAGGAAATGTTGTTATTCTGTAGTAAGTTACTTCTTTTATTGATTTTTAGGCAAGTTTTACAACTTCAAAGAAGATATTCTTTCTTGACAGTATCTTCTGCCTACCCAGCAGTAGGAAGACACAAATCTTTTCTTTTTAATTCATCATTAAAATGTATTTTCTGTCAGGTAAAGGATTTACTTTTATATTTAGTTGAATCTAATCAGTGATTACATTAGAAAAAACTTCTCTAAGTGTATGAGTTATACAAACTTCAAGGCATTGCACAGGAGTTGTAAATGATACTTATTTTAAAATATGTTATGAATTAAAAAATATAATTATAATTACTTGATTTTTGTTTTCTCCCAAAGGAGGAAAACTGAGACAAATGAGTCATTGAAATAACCTACTTTTAAATCACAGAGCAGGCTGGAGATGGAACCAAGTGTGATTTTCAGGGTAATGCTTTAGTCAAAAACCAAATTGTCTTTTCTGCTAGTGAAATATTTAGTAGGTGAGAAAGCTTTTTGATTTCTCTATGGAGCTGGTTTGTCTTATAATCTTTGCTATTATGTTTGTCCAGTACATATAAAACAAATCTCTTGCAGTTCTAAGATTACTAGGATTTCCTAGCTTTTCCTCCCTTCGAGGGAGAAAGAAGAATGAACAAACACTGAAAAATATGTGGTTTTCTGTGACAAGCAGGACTGCAGTTAAGTTATTCTCTAAAAGTTTGGAAATGAGTTGAGGATTCTATTTCATGTTTCTATAATCTGCAACACTGTTCATCTTCTGCCATCTCTTCTGTCTTCTTTTCAACAGTTGTGCAAATTCTGTGTATAATATCATTTCAGAGGGCTCCTACATGCTTTTGTGTTTGTAATTTCCTTAGGGCAAATTATTTGATGTCTAATGTTGGACATTATCTACTGTACAGCTGGGCAGATGCTCTGTGTACTCTGTGTGTACCTATGCAGTACTGGCATAGGTAGGATACTGTTGTAAAGTTTCATCTGGTTTTATGATGTGATTCATGACCCAAGACACAGTTCAGTAAATTTCAATAGATGGGGGAAAAAAACAAACCAAAACACCACAAAACACTTGATTTTGGAGCCAAAAGCATGTAAAGAGCAACAATGACAAAGGATGAACACTACAGAGTTGTTCTGATCCCTTGAAGAAGGGATATGTGGAAAAGTGAAATGGTCTAGGGGGGGAAACCTATCAAAAATATGATACATGATTACTGTCTATGATATCTTGAAAAGTGCAAAATTAAATTGGTACTTAAAGTTTAGGGTTATTGCTTTTGACTTTTCAATGAGTTCTTTACTAAATAAGGATTTAAAACCTCAAACTGAAAATTTGGTTTCAACTATAACTAGCTAAATTAATGATCAGCCCCATTCTAACAGTAGTTTAAAACTCACTGTGAACTCCTATATGTTGAAGTCTTGGCCCTGCTGCTCCATCAAGTTTAGCAGCCTGCCTGAAGCTTTGCATTGCCTTAGTTAAAAGAGCTAGAAAACCTGATCTGCATAGTTTATAGATGACTTGAACATAGAAAAATTACATTCAATTATGCTAATGATAGCAGAAACCTCTCCTATTTGATATGCATGGAGAATCAGTTCTGTGCACTGATTCCAGTACCACAATCTGTAACTTTTTAAGAAGCCACTGCTTTTACCTGTACATAGGTGAAGAGATTTACATATTTACATGTTGTTTTGTTTTGTACTGGAGCATCTCATCTGTGTGAATTTGAAGATGACTAAGATCCTGGGAGAAAACAGCTTAAGGTGACTGTTTTTCTATTCCATGCAATTCTAGTGAAGCCATTTATGGAGGCAAATAGCTGTTGAGCCAAGTTTTAACTTCTCTGAACATGTAATTTGTTGCTAAATGTAGAATATGGATTGGACATGTGCTTCCTTTAACTCCAGACAATAATACTAAGCAGTAGAATTCAAGAAATCTTTCCGATATCTTGAAACTTAAATAAGAGCCCCACAAACAATTTCAGTTAGGTGGAAGCTGCTTAGAAATCTGATTGTAAGAACAACATCCCACAAGAGACACAGAGCCCTAGTCTCCTCACAGGTCTGGGAGCTAGTCATCTGTAGTTGATTCCTTGAGTATGTTTCAACAGCTTCAGATGTTTGAGCTTCCAGCCTATGTGATGGTAGATGTAAGAAAGCACAGATGCTGTGAGGCCATTTCCAAAAAGGATCACAATTGTTCAGAGTTCCTCAGTGGAAGTTTGCCTAAAGAAAGAAAGGCATGTTTTATTTCAGAAATACATATGGAAAGGGACACTAACTTGGACTGTCTTTCTGCAGGTGGTTACTCTCTATAGACTGGTAGATGCCAGCAAACCATATCATGTATGCATATGCACCAAATGCATGTTGTAGCTCTTCTACTGTACTATAATATCACCAGGTTTCCAGGACTGCCTTATCAGCTCTTAAAATACTTGATGCACAAGTTACTCCTCTTAAGATTTGAGAAGAACCTCCTCTCCCTATCTTGCAGTTAAATTGAAAATGTGCAGGTGTGACAAGCTGACAAAGGTTAATAAATGAAAACTAGATAGAAAGCCACAAGGCTGCTAGCAGTAGATATAATGAACCTGTCAAAGATAAGGTTGCATTGTATTTTTGGAGTCTAATCCCTATTGTAGTCCCTATTATGCTCATAATGCTTTATTCTAATCTAAAAAACCCTCCATAATTTCTACATCATCTTCCATTTTAGAGTTAAGTAGTGCAGCATTTAAGGTTTGGGGTAAAAATAGGAGATACTGAATGGCATAAGGAGTCAACTGCAGGGAAGATGTACTCTGGATAGAGTACATGTACATGGATAGCATGTAAATTTAAGAGATAATGTAATTCTCTATAATGTAACTCTTAACTGCTGTTCTAGGTGAAGGCAGTATGAAAGACTCATAGGAACCCAATTTTATTTTCTTTAGAGAGATAGCAGTTCCTGACTCTAGGAGCAAAAAACGTCAAGTAAGGATTGTCACATTCTTCAGGATAGAAGACTAAATCAAAAAAGCAGAGGATAGGCAACTACATTATCAAAAGAGGGATGTGGATGACAGCACCATACTCAAAAAGCTGTTCTGTCCTGTGAATCTGTCATTTGAAGTCTTCGTGTGTGACAAAAAACATTTGGAGGATCATTGATGGAGGTGAGTAATAGCATCCATATCAGTGACGTGGTGGCCTCCATGGTGCTCAACATTCCACCTGCTCTTTCCCCTTCCTCTAGAGGTTAAGGAGACTGGGGTTTCAGCATATTTTAGGAGGGAGCTTTTTTTGCATGTCTCTGTCCTGCACAGGAAAATAACATACCTAAAAACACATCAGAAGTGCTGTGCTGATGAAGATGCTCCAAGTAGTAATCCTTTATACAGGCAGGAATGTGCAAGGGAAGAATAGAGACTAGAATTGATTTGTTAGAAAAATGCTTGTTTTCTTACTGAAGCTGCTTAGTCAAACTTGGAGGACTGCTTCTTTAGACCAAACTCCAGAAACAATTTTCTCTGAACTTTTAATTCCTATTTTGTTTCTCTAAACCACAGACAAAACTGTATCTGAAAGTGTTACATAGATGAGCAAAACCTTGCTGTTATTTTGCCCAGTTGAATTCCAGTCCAGTACTGGTTTTCCTTATCTTGACTACTTGCATGGGTAGTTGTTAGTTTCCTACTGATTGCTAGCTATCTTGCTCAGTCTTTTCACTTGCAGTCTTGGCTTGTGTTTGAGGAAAAAAATGTCATTATTTTAACTTAATGTTGAAAAAACAACTCATCCTTGCCATGATTTACTGCCCTTGTTCCTGTTCTTAACTGCATTATTCTAGGAGTTTTGGATAGAAAAGATTAAGTTATTGTGTTGACTTCAGATTGAAGTGTTTAGTTCTTGTGTTCATTTCAGATCTAAATCCCAAATTGTCCCATGAAGGGGGTCTGTAAATAGCATAGACTACACATAAGGAAATCAGGTCAAAACAGTGGAACAACTATTCAGAAGGCAAGAAACAGGACTTAGGAGTGGAATATGAGCCTACTTTCTATATTTTTTAGCTATCCTTTGGACCATTTGCTGACATCCCAAAAGCTAATATCATCAGAAACTTTCCTTGATTCTTTATTGCCCTCTTCTAAAATATACTGATTACATGTCCATTTTTCTCTGTAGCTTTTGTGTATGTACAAGTGTTAAGGACACTGCACCTGCACAAATGGGGTATAGTTTAAAGGAGAAAAAGATGCAATAAAATCCACACCTTGCATAGATGGAAAAATAGAACATCTCTGAATAGCTCTTTCCTAAGATCAGAAGCACACTGCTTCTCAGAAACTCTGATCACCTCTATCTGCTCTCACTGTTTTATCATGACTTTACCTCATTCTTCACAGCTACTCTCTCCTGGTGGCAGCTACCTATATCCCATTCCAAATTACTCTTTTACCATCTAAAATCATGATTTTATTTGCTAAGAAAATATGGTTGGGCTTAACAAAGTTGCTGAAATTAGCCACATGATGTTTTGTGGAGTTGGTCTTGGCAATGCCTTGAGTTATTAAAAAGAAAATAATAACTAGTAATCCTGTACAATTAAAGCATTTAGTTATTATACCAAGTGTTTATTAGGTAGAACAGTAGTGGTATAGAAAATCAAACACAAGAACAGAATTTATTTATATCCAGCCAGCCTCAGTCAGTTGGTGAGATAGCAGCATTCATCTTTGGTTAGGCTAGTTCTTGAGAAGAAAACATACAGAGTGGCATTCCCCTACTGCTAAAGAGTCAGAAAACCAATCTAGTTAGAAGAAACATTAAATGAGATGAGTCAAGCATATTTAGTTAGAGAATACCAAATGGCTTTGATGTCATTGGCCTAGAGGATACAGAAACTGCACTGAAATGCACTTTCCCCATGGGTGAAAGCTAATGCAGTTTTTGTCCTTATATTTTGTATGTAGTACAACAAAATACTGTATAGAGAAAGGTAAATCATTTCCAAGTTGCTTCTATAAGAATACTACATTATTGCTTTGTCACTAATTTGTATATTTTTTGTCCTTGCAATGATTTGCACTAAGCTGTCTTAATTGTAATGAAAACATGTCTAGAATGTTTCTTTTCTCTTTGAGAGAATCATACTTATGTGTGATGCTGAGAAGGTTTTGGAATGATTTCTCAGATTTTCATATAATGAAAATAATGAGATACTGTAAAGTTTAAGACAGTGTCTCTCTTCCTCTGCAATTTTCTACATTTTACAGTCTCCAGGAAGCTCAGCCATTTTAATAAGCTGTTAGTAAGATAACATAGATCCTCTTCTGGCTGTGAAAATGTTGGTAGTGATTTGCAGTAGGTAAGTGTTCATTAGAAGTAAGTTATGGTGTGATTTGTTTGAAATTTCCTTTTGCAAACAGCAGACCCAAATGCAAAAAAAAAAATGAATAATTCTATTGTGATTAATGTTCTTGTATTAAAAAGCATAGATCTCTGTGCCAACAGAGAAATTGTCCTCCACTCAGCAGAGATTTTGCAATTTTTCTCCTCATTGGTATGTTAGTGAAATCAAAGCTACAGCTTCTGCTGAATTGGTAAGTAATTAGATGAGATACAGAATGTTCTCTGACCCTTTGTTGTTGTTTTTTAAAAAAAAATCAGTCCATAAAAATCACTTCTCCCTTTTTGTTCTTATTGCTCTTCCAGTCATCGCTAAATCTATGGTTGCTTGTCTTGCCATAATGAAAAATCACGTAGCAGCTCAAATGGATTACTTTCATTGATGACAACAAAGGGCCTTGTTCACTGAAGGAACAAATTTCTTCTATGCTTTAGGGAGAACTTTGACTATGCAAGAAGCATAGAACTGATTTCTAAATGTGACCATACTCACCATATTTCATCCTTGAAATTGTATGTCCTTGAAGATGTCTTAAGCCAAGGTTGTTTCATGAATTTAGAAACCAACATGGTATTGTTGGAGCTGCATTGTCTATAACTCCTTGCTTGACATGTTGAATGGGCATGGCTGTGCTGCACAATGAGGGGGTGTGTTGAGAGAGATCTCTGCTAGCTCACGTAAACAGAACAGTGTGTGTTCGTAAGTGGTTCTGAGGGACATGGTTTGGTGGTAACCTGGCAGTGCTGGTTTGGAGGTTGGACTTGATGATCTAGAAGGCCTCTTCCAACCCAAACAGTTCTATGAATCTG
Source organism: Bucco capensis (assembly GCA_013396975.1). Taxonomy (NCBI): domain Eukaryota; kingdom Metazoa; phylum Chordata; class Aves; order Piciformes; family Bucconidae; genus Bucco; species Bucco capensis. The sequence goes on along the minus strand of VWZO01006721.1, from coordinate 74,058 downwards.
TAGTGTATGCAGGAAGAAGGATAACCATATTGATAAGGCAGTCAACCCAAATAAGATAAGAAAGGTTGGACTTGATATTAAGAGGTCTCTTCCAACTTAGTGTTTCTGTGATTCTGTGTCATGAAATGCCAGTATCTCCTTGGGCATAGTGATAGTATATCTCCATGAACTGGTAGTGTTGTATGTTTGCATTGTAAGTATTGAGCACAGGATTTTCTGTCTTGAACGTGTGTAGTGCTGGAGCTTACTGCGCTACAAAGTTTTTCTATCATAGCTCTATTCTAACACATTTGGGATAAAAGCTGCCTGTAGACCAACATCCTCACTCTTTAGTTCAGTTTAGCATATTCTTGGGTTTGTTGTTTTTTTTTCCTCCCCCCTTTCAGAATAGAATGTGTAGGATGCAGGTACAAATTACTGTGAAACAGTTCCACAAAGCAGTGAAAAAGGATGACATAAGAAACTTTTGCTTGTTCACTGAGAGTAAAGCTCCTATCTTTTGGAAGGCTAACACTGGTCACAGCAATCAGAACCTGCATTTTGCATTCTATCCTTTGCTACTTCCAGCACCATAATATACTACTGGTTCAACAAGCTCGCTACAACACTGTATAAGAAGTCATCAGTTCTTGAAGACTTTTTAATCACTTTATGGATTGCAGCCTTGCTTCTTATCTAAAATCCTATTTCCTGGTCTACTTAGTCATTCTGTGGAGAAACCTCATAGAGTAAAACACAACAGAGGGTGTCAGTCTATTTATACGGCAGATCTCACCAGTGCAACTTAAAAGAGTACTTCTCAGCTGCTAGCTGGATGGATTAGATACATCTTGACAGTGTATTGTGGTGAGACCCAGGTAAATAACATCCATCCTCTTTATCTTCTGTGTCCACACTAATTTTCGCTGGAAGGCAAGTGGCTTGCCAGCAAGGGTAGATCTGTAACTGTTTGTTTTAGGCAGCTGGTGTAGTTGGGGCTGTGGTTTACTCTCCAGAGCATACTTGTCTTGTGATTTAGGTACTTGAAGTTACTTGTGCTGTGTATGAAATACGTGCAAAGCTCCCAACCAAGAAGGTTCAGGGAATGTGCTAAAACCAGGACATTCAGAAACATTATCCTTTTGGGTCTTCAAAGTGAAACTACCTCTTAGTTTGCAGTTTTCAAGGAACTTGAAAATTCTGGTGTTGGTAGGAATTTTAATCCATAATTACGTAATGGAAGGCACTCCATGAGCCACAAATCCTGCTTTCCCTTCAGCTGTATCTACTCTCTCTTGAACATCTAAACCTAACAAGATTAGTAGATCAGTGCTAGCAGGTCAGAACAGGATAGTTTAGTTAGATTGCTGGGAGGTGATGAAATGCTGTGTGTGAGGGAGGAACTTTCTTATTGTTCCCTCTGAGGGGTGGGAAAGTATACAAAGACATAACTGATACCAGAAATGCAAGTCAGGGCAATCATAATTTGAGAGGGCACAATTAGTAATATAATTGCACCACAGTGGCAATAATTATTATAATTACTTTTATTTACATCAATTTAATTCTGTACTAAATGCTGTAATTAATGCTATGGACACATTGTGATTTGTGGCTTGTGAAGTGAAAGTTGATTCAAATAGAGCTTTCCTATTGCACAGTGAAGAGGAGGAACTGCAACTCTTTAATGGAAACTGGAGGCTGTCAGGGGGTGGATTTTTGAGCAACTGGCAAGGAACTAAATAATGAAGAGAAACAAAGGCTTGAGGCTGGCAGTGGTGCTGTTGAGAGGATGGAAGTACTTCCTAAGGAAGAGTCAGCTGGAGGATTTGAGGGCAGTTATATTGAGAAAGCCAGGTTGCTAAATGTGGGGGATGGATGATGTCTTGGGGAAAGAAAAATAGGAAAACTGCTGATGTTTTATGTAGATTGGAAAAGGGCAAGTAGAATAGGTGGGTGGGTTTATAGTCTGTCATGCCTGCCCTCGGATTTCTGGTGACCATACAGAGATTCAGAGCATGTGTTACAAAGAATTGAAAGAAAGTAGCACAAAAGATCCTCTATAGCATGGAAAAGGCATGGCCTGGGGCACACAAGAGACTTACCAAGTTGGAATACCTCAGTGAGGTGAGGTTGTTAAGGCTATATAGGCTACATATGTGTAGCATGTGTTGCAGGTGTAAACAATACATTGATAAAGAAGCTCCCTCTGGTATGGATGGCAAGCACATGTTGAGGCAATGCCCCAGTCCAGGTTGTCTGCATGAAGCCATTAGCTGTAATAATTAGCTGCCCAGCTTTTCTAAATTGGGGGCAGGTGGCTCAGAGGGCTGGAAGAGGTTTCTGCAGGGTCTGGAAACAACATTTTAAGAGTGTAAAACATATGAAGATGTGCTATAAAGGGATTAAAGAGGCATTCTTAAGAGGTGGTTAACAGGTGGTTCCTTCTAGGCCTTTCTTCTGGGCTTAAATGTGAGTCAAAGAGAGACTTTTTTACCTGAAGGCTTTTAAGGAAACAAAATGCCTGGCTTTGGAATGGAAGTGAGTGGAGCCTGCATTGCACTGGGAAACTTCAGAGAGGAGGATGAGCTGCTTTGGACTTCTGTGTAGATGTGAGATGAAGAACAGGTAAGAGGGTTGGTGTTGCTGTTGCTGTTGCTGTGAAGGGTGAGCTAGGGAGGCTGAGGAACCTCTGCCACTGTGAGCTGATTTGTGTTTTTCTGCTTTTCTGAGTCTGCACTGAGTGCTGCTGATTCTGAAGTGCTAAATATGCTGGCCAGAGAGCTGTGCTCCAACACAGTAGAAAAAAAGGGAATCATGAGGCAGAGGGACTGCAGTGGCAGGTTTCTCCAGGAGCGAGTATGCTGTAGTGGTAGCTCCATCAAGGACTGCTTCTAAGGGGATCCTATAACAAAGTCTTTGTAGAATATTGTTCTGAATTACTGCAAAAAGTGCTGGAAGTGATGTAATTGCTGTTGGGAGTAATTTGTGGACACCATAAAAAGGGAGGAGGAGGTAGTTGCAGGTTACTTTTGTTTGTCCAGATCCATGTGTTCAGCTGTATATCAATCAGGTCAGAGAACTGTTAATGAATTCTTTTGAGTGCTTTTATCTGAACATAAAAAGTTTTATGAAGTTGTCATGCTTTCTATTTTAAATGGTATTGCCCTCTTAAGTGACCAGACTGTTTGGGTATTATTATATTGTTTTATGTTGTTGTGATGAGGGTGGTAACCTTTGAGATGCTGAGTGCTTTCTATGGGGAATTAAGCCACTGGAAGTTGTGATGATTCAAGGATGCCTGCCAGCTTGAAGTTGTCCTTTGTAATGTTAGTGTATTTGCCAAGTTTTAATGGATATGAATGTACCTTCTTGGAGAGAGAAGTTTAGGTAACAACTTTTATAATTTCCTCTCTTTTCACTGTTGGGTGGGAGGGGAGCAGAAAATCACTGAAAACTAATTATCAAAGAGAATGAATAGTTAGGAAAATCCTGTGTTTTAGATGGGAGAAGCAAGGACTGTTGAGTGCTCTCTGCTTGTGTTTCTGATCTGTAAGCTGAAAATTTCCTACATGCCAGGAGTGGTGGTATGAGCAAAATTTTTAAAATGAACATGCTTGAGTAACTGCTATGCAGAAAATCATATGGAACATTTAAATTGAATTGTTTTAAATGCTTTCCTCTCTGGAAAAAAGGAGGTCAATGGGGAGTGACTTGCTGGTACTGCAGATAAAGAAACATTCAGGTTGGCTTGTGGTAATTCCTGAGTTGAAGTACAGGGAACACAGTACTGGGATGCCCAAGTTTCCTGAGTCTGCAACAGCAGGTGTCTATAACAAGTCTGACTGTGTTCATGTGGCAATACAGGCAGTGCCTGGTGAAATGGGGTATGAGTTTGTAAGAACTTGGCTGTGCTACTCCCCAGATCACACTGGTGAGTCCATGTAATGGCACATGATCCCACTTGTGTATTTGCTGACTTTTAGACAAAGGCAGTATGAGGTTTTCAGACTGGTTCTAAGTTTAGCTGTGTTGCTCATTTTGTGTAGATCACTGAAATCTACCTTCTCCCTTCCTCTCTGCTGCCTTCCTGAAATGGCAATAATGGTTCATCTTGTCTATCAGTTAAGAGCTTTGCTAATTGCAAACTGTTAATGTTTGTAAACTGCTTAGAAAATGAATTGCCATCTTGGGTGAGATTAAATTGCCACTCTAATTGCCACAGAAATGAAAGCACATCAGTGTCAACTTGCCTCAGACCCACTTTTGACCCCAGGCCTGACAGCCCTGAGGTCTGTGCCTGGGGGGGCACGTTGTGACTCAGAGTGGCAACGGAACTACTTGCTGTCTGTTCTTCCAAAAATGCACAAATCAAGGAAAAGCATTTCAAACCTTGGAGGAAAAACACTGCTTTGCTTATGTATTACTCCTTGGTAGGTAAGTTGTAAGGAAGTTTTTCAGGACTTAAAAAAAATGTTGAGCACTTTTGTAAATAGACTTGGGAATGGAAAAAGAATATGCAATATGCTGGAAGCCAGCAGGGAGAAGTGTGTGGGTGGTGGTAAGAAAAGAAGTCCTATAAAGGATACTGAGTACTATCATTGTCCTGCCTTTCTGTATTTCTAGGAGTGGTTTTCAAAAGCTCTCTGTTGAAATTTGTAAGTCTGACTTCTAACATCTCTCTCTAGCTACCCTAGACAGGAAATTCCCTTCCACAGATACGGCACAGTTCTGCAAGTCAGAACCCAGTGTTTGCTACTTCATTGAGCAGTCCCAGCTCCATTCTGGGTCTTCCCACAGGAGAAGGATTTAGCATGGCTGGCTGCTGCTATTAACACTAATTTGTCTGACAGTCTAACAAGAAGTGTCTTTTCTAGTTCCAAACACTAAGATCCAAGATGACAAGGTGGCAACTATCTAGTCACATAAGTAAGTTCCTTAGTTTAGGCTGAATTTTTAAGCTCTCATTTCATTCAAAGAAGATAAAAAGACCCTAGAAGCTCTCTCAATGTGAATAGACGAATGCAGGAGCCCAGCTGGCTTTGCAAAACTGGAAGAATATCCAGTCTATCTAGATCCATGTCCAGATCGATGATTTGGTCTATATCAGGGTCAACATTGTTCCTTTTTAGCAAGGCCATCTATTTCATAGCTGAATCCAGTCAAGTTTAAAAACTTCTTTCATCAAAAATAACACAGACTTATACTGATCCCAGTTTTTAACTTAATTCCTGAAGGGCTTGTAAGAGTAGGTGTGGTATATATTCTACAGCAATTTCTGTTGGCTTTCTCGAACACCTCCAGTTCATAGACTAGACCAGACCTTGGTTGTGCCCTTCCTAGTAGAAGAAAGTTGAAGGTCCAGTCTTTGGAGTGGCTGTTGATGTCTGCAGACTGGGATCAGTGGGCTAGTCAGTCTCTTGGCAGCAGGGATTGGCAGCCCTACGTGTGTGGGCTGCAGGTCAGAGCAGCTTTTAAGCACTGAGCTAAGATACTAAATGCTAGAGGACATGTAGGTGTGGGGGAAATGATTGCTGAGTCACACTGCAGTGGATAGACAAGGAAAGGTGAACATGAATTTTAAGCTTTGGAATAAACGAGAAAGCTCAGATTCCAGCAAAGTTCTGTGCACTGGGGTATTTGTAATAAAGAACCTGGAAAGGCAGCCTGGACTGAAGCAGAGCAGACAACATTAGACTATAACACTCCCAACTGAGAGCTCAAACTGCCTTAAGGTCTGTAGCGAGAGATTTTTAGAGACAGCAAGTTGGAGAAACAGTTTGGAATCTAGCAGACAGTGGAGGCTTACAGCAGAGAGAGATTTGACTGCTTGTTTGTTGATGGTTGCTTAGGCATTTTTCTGGGTAAGAAATGAGAACTCCTCCTGTCTTGCCTTAGCAACTGGGTGCAATTGTGCTTCCCTACCAAAGGAACTGAGGATCTGTTCAAGCTCAGACCTATTACATCAATTTTGTGCTTAAACCTGGAAGAAAAAAATGAACTTCCCTTTCTTTTCCTTATTAAAAAAGCTCCCAAAGCTGTACTGAACGTGTGCAAAATAAATGGGTGCAGAGAAAATTGGAATGGGCAATTTTTACTGAAGATGTATGTACTGCAACTTTACTTTTTGGTGTCCTTGTGCTGCTAATATCACTCGCACCTTTGTTAAATTACATTTTATTTTTCCTTGACTATTGGCTTGTTTCCTTTGAGGGAATTGTTTGCTCTCGATTTTACTGCCAAAAGTTTTGGTGATGTCAACAGTGCCATATTGCTCTGTTTATTTTTAAAATTGAATCACAAAGGTTTTTCTTGAAATTAAGATAAACTTTATCCACCATAGGAATATTTGAGTCAGGCAACAGTACCATGTGCTGTAGCTTCTTGGTGCCAGCTGAAGCTTCTGAAGTTCTTCGAATGGAATCTACAGAAGGCCAAGACCTAAGCTTAATTGACAAACTACTGCAGGATCTTAGGGAATTCTTCTATTTGTGATGTCTTTCCCAAAGCCCTTTCTGGATAGGGTCATCTACACAGTCTCAAAAATCAAATTGTGCTTTTGAAAGACAGACCCTGTATTAGTGTTCCCTTTAGCCCAGTAATAAGAAAAGAAACATCGATTTTGCTTATGTTGACAAATGAAGATGCATAACTCTTGGTATCATAGAACTATAGAATGGTTTGGGTTGGAAGGGACCTATAGAGGTCATCTAGTCCAACCCCCCTGCAGTGGGCAGGGACATCCCCAACTACATCAGCTTGCCCAGAGCCCTGGCAAGCCTCACCTTGAATGCCTCCAGGGATGGGAACTCAACCACCTCCCTGGGCAACCTGGTCCAGTGTTCCACCACCCTTGTGGTGAGGAACTTCTTTCTAATGTCCAGTTTAAATCTACTCCTCTCCAATTTAAAACCATTGCCCCTTGTCCTTTCACTCTTGATAAACTTGGACTGATGCTATTAAGGTGGAAATTCCTTGCTCATGAGACATTCTCTCTAGTTCACTAATACAGGAAATAAAGTACAATACAGGAGATTTATTTTTGCTCCCACAATTGGCCATTTAGTTGTGGTTTCCAAAGAATGTCAAGAGGGAAGGAGCTATTATCAACTGTGGTTGAAGCCTTTCTGATTGTGCTCACTGATAAAGCAGCTGAAGAAATTAGCTTCCTTGCCTTAAAACCTTTTTTCTTTGCAATTTTCTCATCTTTGCTACTAACAAAGAATAATGCTTGTCTGTGTTAGAGATCAGCTGCTGCTTCTCTAATTTCTGTGGTGTTTTCATTGGCTTTAGCACTGCTGGCAACTCAACTGATGATTTCATGGGTGAATTACCACTGAAATACCTAGTTCCTGTCTGGAATGTCTGCTCATTTTGGATTTCCATAGAAGATAATTTACAGAAAAGTAACACTGTGTAACTGTGCATAATATATGGGCTGTAGGGAGAGAGCTCCTCAGTTGGATTAAATCCACCTGCTCTGAGGTTTTACACAGTGTTCCTCTTATAAATACTGCCTGTATTGGAGAATTACACCTTGCTTTCAACTGCATCACCCCCATTCCTTAGTCATAACTGTGTGTTTCATATACAGGCTGAGGGATTTTGTAAGATTAGACCACTGATCTTTACTCCTCCTGCTGGACTGCTTTCTCTGTGAGGCTGGAACAGAAAGGCTGCTTTCCACTCTTCCATTGGCAGATTTCATCTATTGTGACTATCTCCCTCTCTTGAAAAAGAAGTCACATACAGAAAAGTAAATGATCTGTGCATGTGCAGTGAGATCCTGTTAATGCTCTGATGACAAATACCCTTTAGAAATAACTAGAAATGGATTTGTTTTCATAATTTGCACCACCTTACAGAATTTTGAGTGGGGAATTTGCTAGCAATTAAAACAATGGTTAGGTATGTCAGGGAAAATAGTTTTTCATTTGGTAGACTCCAGATGTTTGCATATATCCTGGCTGCTCCTCATGTTTGGAAACAATTTCCCCCCCGGTTGTGAGAGAATTAACAACAGATAGACACTAACTACAGAATTTGGAAGGTGCTGTCATTGTTCTAAGGCAAACCCAAGTTATTGAGTTGTCAGATAGTTATCAGATGTTAATAACTTCTTGTTTCTGCACAAAGCTTGTACTTATTTATAGCTACTGTAATTACCAGCTTGGCTTTAAATTTTGAGGTAGCAAACCACATGCTAGTGGCCTGCTGCCTTCTGAAATGGACAATAATTATCCCTCAGTCCAAGGCAGGTCTTTGAGACACTGAAATAAGATAACTGCACTGGACCACAGTGGAAAAATTCTTGATGAAGTTTTAAAGCGTGAAGAGTCCTCATTGTTGTGGTCATCTCTGGCTTAGGAAGGCTACTGATACCTCTAAGCCTTGCCCAAAATCAATCATGACTTTGGTGTCCTGTTTAATGTCAAATTTGTGTTTAATTCCTTAGTGCCAGATTGCAGCCAGCACTTAGAGGAGTGCACCCATTTCCTACACAGGTGAGCACATGGTCTCCACTGACAGCATCTGTTACACTTGTGTTGCAGGGTGATCTCTACCCAGTACAGCTTCCAAGCCTGATTCCCCATGGCCTTCCTCCATGTGCCACTTGCTCTTACAGCAAATGTGTACACCACTAAACTATCAGAAAGCCTTTCTGGTACAAAGCTGCTTTGTACCCAGTTTGCCATGAAGAACTGGTTTTGTTGTTACTGGTGTGTAGTCATTAGAAATGACTCAGTGGCATTCCCTTGGTGTGTGGCTTTAGAGCTGGATTGGTTGGTACAGGAAAAATGGCTGTGCTGAAGGCTCCATTCAGATGAGTTGTATGGGTCCTTAACCTGTCTAGCTTGGTCATTTCTGTACTTTTCGTATGACTTAGGTGTTTCAGAAGGATCCTTATTCTAGGCAGAAAAGGCTTGAAATCTCTTGCAAATCTGAAGCAGTTTTCTTCCAATTATATGAGAGGAGATCACAGTTTGAGGCTGAAATGAAGTCAAATCCCTTTGAAGTGCTGAATAAATAGCACTAACTTTCAGAAGGATGAAAAGTGACAATGCCTGAGTCTTACTGACATATTGTTAGCTACTGGAGAAAAGTTGGAAAGTTGAGTCTTTTTTTAGTTGGAATTTTGGGGGGGGAGGGGGGGGGGGTGGGTTGGTTTTGTTGCCTTTTTTTAAGTAATGTATTTCTGTTCTCATCTTTTCTACAAACTCTACCCTACCATAACCTGTAAGTTTTTCATATGATAACAAGCTTTTTTACTTCTTTAGTTGGACACCACGTAGCCAAATAATTCTGTGCAATCTTTAGAAAACATAGTATAAAAACTTGAAGGGACTTTGATCTCAAGTCAGTTATTTTTCACCAATCAGTGAAAAAAAAGCTCAAATAAATAAAGGAACCATAATAATGACTATTACTACTGTGAATAATTTTAAGCTTTTGTGCAGCTACATTTTTCTCTCCTTTCCTAATCCATGAAGCATCATGTAGAGTATAGAAAGAGAGCCTTTTATGTATCAAGACTGTATAATAAAATATGGTGAAATCCAGCAACTAGAAGGAAAAAGAATCTGTATGTGTGGGCAAACTTTAATTTTGCCTAAAAAATGTAGCTTTCTGCCTTTTAATTTGTGGTGCAGATAGAGCAAATCTGCAATTAAGCCTTCTAGCAGGTCTGTAGGACTTGTAATTGTTTTGTAATCCTTCCTTGGAACACAATAAATGCAAACAGTAATCACAGGTTTTAATGAGTATAATCTATCATAAAATACCTAACAAAAGACTATGTGCAATGTTATCTTCTGGTTCATGCTTCAAATATTCCAATTGTGTTAAAGGAGTGCAGCAATTTCTCAGTACCTACTGAGGCAGGAAGGAGAGAACAGGCTTCTAAATAAGTAAACAGTATCAATGTGTGATAAACAAGAAGTGTTATTCCAAATTCATTTTGCTCTCGTGGAGGTGAGTGAAAGTGTCTTGCTGATTGCAGGTGTGCATCCTGCTGCTACACTGAGACCTGGCTTATCTAAAACCTTTTTTGAGATATCACACTGAATATCCAACAAAATATTTAGGAAAGGTTGCTGACTTTCAAACTGTAAGACTCATATTTGTCTTAACTGCATTTCTGTAGAAATTCTCATTCTTTGTTCTCTTATGTCTTAATCTCTTCAGGTTTCTCACACGTGCATTTACCTTACAAAAATATGGAATACCCAGTTTCTGGCTTCATGTACACCAAAGGGAGAGTTAGTGTACAGCTAATTACACAGACTGTAGTTCTATCCTGCCCTTACACTTAACTCCTTCATAAAACACATCTTGGAGCAATCTGAAATTAAAACTTTGTGCAATTCTTTTGAATAACACTGAAAGAATTTTAAACTGAACTGGCCAGAGTTACTGAAAGACTCAAAACGAAACCTTTCCAGTCCATGATTAAACTGAACTGTGACTTCAGGCAGACTTTGCTGACCTTTAGGTTAACTTAACTCTGTTGCTTACCTTTTCACCACCCTGAAATGTTGGGAGAATTTGTTACTTGAAAAGCAAAGAGTTGAAAAGAACAGCACAAATGTGATTCTCAAGAGATTAACACTTCCTGCTAGGGCAAATACATAGCCTTCATAAATTTTTCTAGTCTCTTTCTGAGCGCACAGAATAGGATGCTCTAGGGGAAGTGTCTTGCCATGGTAGAAAGCTGACTTTTGTATGTAAACATATTCTGCAGACCCAATTGCTGTGCCTTTTCTGTGCTGCCACTGGACAGAAATTCCAAGCCCATGTGTGGCCACTGTTGCAGGTAATCCCTTTGTCTTTCCTTTGGTTTACATCAGTTAAATCCACTATGGAATCAGCTAAGGGAACTGACTATTCAAAAGGCTGACATGAATTTCTCTTTAGAATTTTGTACTTCATGGACTAACCATCTAATTCATTGTGACAATTTTTTCCTCTAATGTCTGAAGTTGTAATTAAGGGAGGAACATGTGGGAGAGAGAATAAAAATCAAGAGATAAAATAAGAAATTGGATTGCAAAGGCAAGGAAAGAACCTTGCAATTTATTACTCTGAGAGAAATATGGGAGCAATACCAACTGCACAAACAGTTGTATGTCCTGCTCAAAGAAGTCAAAAAACATTTTGATGAATTTTACTTAAATCTGGAGTGTTACCACAACTTTTTTCATATGCTGAAAGAAATTCCACCAGTCAAGTAGTAAGTGCGAGGAGTAATAATGCTCTTTACAGTTTCAATGGAGAAAACCTCTAGAGTGAATATGTGTTTGTGTGTGCATGCAGGTGTGTTACACCAAACTGAAACTGGAGAAGGGATAGAGCATACCAGCACTCTGTGCCTGTACTTGCTGTGAATTGATCTGAATTGTCTAGTCTGGCTTCTCCATTAGAATAAATCTGGAATTGATATCTGCTGCAAACTAGCTTATGTTTTGTAGTCACAGGGCATTAGTCAGTGCTCCTTACAGACAGATGAATTTATGAAATAATTTGGCTCACCAAAGAGCAGTATCAGTGAATTCAGTTTCATTAGACTAAAGGTTAATTTGTCTCTGAAAATTAGAATCATAGAATCGTAGAATAATGAATTATTTCTCAGAAAACAATGGTATTTTCCATCACAGGTAATTTTTAAACACCAAAGTGATGCCACTCCCTCTAAAAATACAGTGAAGTTGTTGAAGACTTCAGTTTAACATCAGTTCTGGTTTTACTCCATTAACAGCTGTTAAGACTGAGAAGTTCTTTTGTGCAGACCACAGAGTAAGTAGGCTGTGGAAGAAGCGCTGGGAGACTTCTGGCAGGCAATAGTTTTCCATCCTTTATAGCCTTACATAAGGCAGCAGCATGCTGTTGAACAAACTCATTTGGCTTTTTATGGCAGCAGCAGCCTATGTAGAGTTCATATCAGAGATATTTAGACGTTTTGACCACTATAACAGTAGATTCAACAGCCACCTTCCTGTCTCTGCCTAGCATGACTCAGACTCTGTGATGATGAAATTCATTTTAAATCATAACTATGAAGTACATGAAATCCAATTTCTAAGAGTTCTGAACATAATTTACCAAGTATAACAAGTATCTTTGATAAGTTTACCAGAGTTGGATGGCTTCATCTTTGAACAGAGTTGTGTGGTAACAGAGCTTAGTCTGCAGACTTGGGGGACAGTTCTGTTTTCAGCAGTCTTAGTGCAATGAGCTCATGTGGGAGTAAAGATCTGGGGAAAGGGGACTTGTCTGGGAACTGCCTTTTCTTGTGGCATCCCCTTCCTATTATGACTATTGTTATTTCTCCCTGTCCTTTCCTACCCTTTTCCAATGGCTTCTGTATCACTAATGCAGACAGACTTAGAAAACCATAAGGAAGAAGGGAAAATTTGTTTCCTTAAGAAGTCGACATTGTTCTTAAATACCTGGGAGCTGTTAGGAGCAGTTGGATTTAATATGGTTTAAAACCATTCATTCCAAATTCCCTTTCACCCAGGGGTGCCTAGCAGGCAGGGAGAAGGCCCATTCTTTGAGACTTGTGATTGTAACATGATCCGGGCTAGTCCAGGTATCTGAAACACATCCAGAAAATCTCCTAGCTCCGAGAGGATGGCTGTGCAACAACTTTACATTTGCAACACGTTGGCTGTTGCTCAGTAATTATTCTGTGTGGGCTTTACTGCTTGGCAAATGAAAGATCACTTGTTCCTCAGTTACTGCTGGGTAAGAGCTGGCACACAATAAGCACCGTGGCTTTGGCTGAAGGGCTGTGAATCTAAATGAGGGATGGCTTGCACCCTGGGCTGCATGCTGTAACCTCAAACAATTGAGGCATACCCATATGACACAGACATTTTATACTGAATAAAATTTGCTATCAGTTACACTTCTAACATGGAGAGTTTGTTGCTCCTAGTGGGACATTGGGTGTGCTTGATTTTAAACCTGCTGTGATCTCACTGGAGGGGGGGGGGGGGAAGAAGAAAGAAAAGTAGTAGTTGCAAAATTAAATACATATTGAAAATGGACTTAAGCCTCTAACCAATAAGACATGGAATGTAGTGTGAAAACTTGTATCTACATTTGCAGAAATAATTTGTGTTTTGATTATTGTATATATTATGTAAATAAATGCTGTGTTTTCGGTCTCGCTGCTTACCTTTCTCCTGAGTGTATCCAACTTGGATACAGAGATAGCACTTCCTTTCTCCCTTGTATTCTGCTTTAGGCACAGACAATCATGATCTGGAAGCATAACTCTTTGTTCAGTGGAGTCTGATCACATTAGTAACACTCCTGTAGTACAAATGACTGTATGCATCCCAAATATGTCACTGTAGAACAACACTGAGGCTTCAGTCACTTGCTTAAGTAGAAGAGCAACCTCTTTGAGATGTTTGAAAAGACTTCTGTCTTTTTGGCAGGTTATTCCAGAAGAATCCTCTTAGTCCTTTATTAACACATTTATTACTGAGTAGTAGCAGAATGGTTTTTGAACTGAGAAGATAGACTTGAGGTCTGGATCATTCCAGCAGTACTTGCTTTGCCCTTGTTGGATATTTCATTATTTTATTTTTGTCTCCTTGGAGTAAGGACAGAATATCTCAGGGGGAAAAAACTTGTTCAGTGATTTTGCAGTGGAACATGCTGAAAAATGTGTGGGGTTTTTTACCTTTATTTAATCTATGGAATGAATGCAGGAATAAGATGGCTTATGCAGAGCTGTAGCAGGTACAGTCTTCCTTTAGAAACACATCCTAGCCACTTGTAAAATGTAGCTCTTGTGATTGGCATAATGGCCTTTCCATAATCTTTGGAAATTAAGTTTCTTGACTTGAAAAAGCAATTTACTGAGCTGATTTCTGTGGCATGGAGGAGAAGGGAGGGAAGAGAAAGCAAGGGAACAAAATGCTTTATCTTTTTCATCTAAAAAAAAAACAGCTGCAAGGGGTAGGAAAGATGGCAATGCCAATGAATCAACCAATCTCTTGTACCACCAGTGTAATGTGTATTAGCTAAGCTCCCCCCCATCTTCATGTTTCTTCAATTAGAGTCAGTGTTTCCTGTATTGCATCTTATCACCTTATTGTCTTCTCTCAGGGTGAGTTAAATTTGCTGTTCTCTGTAGGTAATACTTTAGGGTATCAGCAGCACAATTGCTTTCAGTGAAACTAGTTATAGCCTATTTCCAAAGCAATCCTGAGGTGGAGTAACAGGATCTGCCTGTGCTTTGAATGGATGGCTCCTCTCCAAATGGCCTTTCACTCTAGTAGTGTTAAATAGTGAGGTGTCTTGCCCTCCTGCCCCCACTTCTCCTCCAAAAGGTTTGAAAAGTGTGCATACAAAAATGCACTGAGTTTTGAATTGGAAAGGTGAGTGAAGAGGGGAAAAGTAAGTCTAGGTTCTCAGTATTGGACAGGGCTGGCAAAGGGGAACAGAAGAAACAGAGACAGGATATCATAATCTGTCTGTATGTGGCAAGACCCGATTCCCCATCAATGCTAGCAACAGTTAGCTAGCAGAGTTGCATTCCCAACAAGCAGCTCTAGTTAGGGTAAAACACCTCCTAGTAGTCCTTGAAGCTCTTCTGAGTTTTCATGTTACCTAAGTTTAATGTTGGAGGACCTTACACATTTTTTCCCCATGCTGCAGTCCATAATTGCCACTGAAAGTAGGAAAATATCCCCAAATTGTTATCTCATATACAATAGTAATATTGTGTATGAGATATAGTAATATTGTGTATGAGCAATATTTTTATGTCAGACTGCACAAACAACTACAAATGAATACCCAAAATGTAAGATGGGAAGAATTGGTATTAAGGCTCTAGTTAGATGCTTTCATGAATGTACTAACTAGTGCTTGACAGACCCTTTGGTAGGAAAAACATGCTTGTGGTGTGTCTTCTGGAACTAGTGTTTTCTTAACATACAAATAATAAATGTAACATCAGGGTAAATTGAAAAGCAGAGAGTAGAGATATGCTAGGACTAATCTAGTTTGTGAAAGCTCAATGGGAGGAACCAAAATTGAAAAATTTAGGGATGGCATAGTTAAATATTTTTATACTATGAAAATCACATGTATATTTATATTGCATGATTTTCAAAACCTGTTCTCAGAGAATGGTAAAATGAGTATGAATTACCTCAGCTGTTGCTGAAAGCACTTTTACACAAGTAGAGTAGCAGTTTTTGTATACAAATAACAAGATTCTGTGTTATAAAGAGGGAAAGATTTACTAATTTGTCCTAACTTGCTATCAAGGATTTTGTTGGCCTCTTGACATAGGAAGCATGATTTGGGAATGTAAAGTAAGGCAGTGAATTTCTTTAATATCTCCTTACTACAATGAATTGCTCTGATCTGGTAGCTGGCTGTTGTGTAATGGATTCTTTAGAAGATACAACTTCCTGTGTATGTATCTTTAACTGTGATCATTAAATACCCACAACCTTAATAAAACTCTAATAGCAGTTGAAAGGCAAGGAAATGACAGTTTTGTCATAAAGAAAAGATATTTGGAGCTGTCTCCTATTATTGAAGTGAAGGCAATAAAATGTTTGTTTTAGTGGAGGGAGAGGGATGGAGATGAAGCATGTCAAAGCAAATAGAACATCTGTCAACCACAATTACGTTTTTACCCACAGTAAATATTCCTCTTCCAACGTTGCTTAACTCTGAGGGAGATGTGGCATGAGTACAGCTTCCTGAGGTCATTCTAGTACTGGAGAAGAGGTAGCGTAAGAGTACATCATTTTACAAATGCCTAAAGTCAATTCAGAAGAAACAGAAGCCTTAATATTTATCAGGTACTCATTATAACCCCTAATTAATTTGCTTTACTGCATTAATTTATCAATTCTGTTTGCTTCTGGGGCATAACCCAGAAAATTAGAAATTCCCATGTAGGCATCTTCTGAACAATAAAACATCTAGTGTAATGTGCAAGTAGCCTTGTAGATCTGCGTTTGCTTTGAATGGGATCTGCTTGTGCTGTTCTGCTAAGCCTTCTCTTTGGCTTCTTATAAGCTGCTTTGATTATTGTTGGGAGGTTTAGTTGCATTATTTCTGAAGTTCGGGGGGGGGCTTTCTGGAGCCCTCTGTGGTGCAATGCCACCACAGTGCTTGTTTTTTCTTGATAGTTCAGCAGGGGCAGGTTTTCAAAACGTCTCTCCCAGCACTGGTACCTGGTGACAAAACCATATGTTCTTTCATTTCAGAAAAACATCTGAATGCTTGCATTTGTTACAGGGCTTGTAGTGTTCTTTATTTTTATGTTTCAATCTGCAAATGCTGTTTCCCTTATCTATTAGAAACTGGGCTGAAATATTGTGCACATCATAAATCAACCTGTAGTTGAATTAAACCGAGATTTGGAATTCCTTACATGCATTTGTTTTCTTGTATACATCTGGTTCTGGAATAAAATAAGAGCAGAGTACAGCAGTCTCTCTGTTAATGAGCTAAGTGGACTTTTCCTACCATTAGCTGGGGGTTAGCATGCTGTGTGACAGATGATAACCATAGGCTAATGTCATGGTTGCCCTAAAGAATAGGCAGCAGCATAAGTATTGTGATGCAAATAGGTAGAAAACATCCATTATTGGTTTTTTCCCCTCCAAATCCAGTGACTGAGTTATGTCCTGAGGTATAGTTTATAAATGTGTAAATCTTATTACCTGTGCATGTCAAATACTCTTTTAAATTGGTGAATTCCTGGTGTTGACTGTATTTTTAGCAGCACTTACAGTGACTATATCTATATTAGTCTTTCCATTAAGCTTGCCTTTTGGCTTCACTTTTTTCTTTTTTGAAGGTACAATTAATAGACATGTCAAGGCCATACTTTTCTGTATCTTTACACATAGAATCATTATGGTTGGAAAAAACCCCTAAGATTATCACACATTCTGGTGTTATCGTCTCTAATTTGACTTTCTGATCCTGTGTGGCAAACCCTTGCCAGTCTTTTACAATGACACAACAGTGTAAATCATTTGCATATGAAATTCATGGAGAAGAACAAGAAATTTAGAGACTGGATGTGTAGAGGTAATTTAAAGCATGCTACCCAAAGAGGGAACAACTGATTTTTTTTCTTTCTTGTTTAAACAAATGTATTTTCAGCTTCAATCTCCATCATTTTCTTACTTCAGCATAAGATTTTTGTTGATGCTTTACCAACAATTGCAGATTCAGCAGAATCTCTCATTTGAAGTGATTGTCAAGCATTTCTTCCAAGTTACTCATCCAAACTCCTGAAGACCTGACATCTTGTTGCCTTGTGACTTCAATCCTGAAGCTTGATAGGATCTTTCTTCTAGGCTTACTGAGAGCCTTGGTTTACCAACACATCACACCTCAGTGCTGCTGCTCAGAAGTTTCCTGAGCTGGTTGAGGTTCTGCTATCAGTACTCCTAGGCTTCCCCACATAGTCTAATTGGCTCTGCTCATGTTTAGTGCATATGGAATGATGCGTTTAATGTGTGTGTTAGCCACACTTACCTGCAGATGGGACTGAGGCAAGTAGGGGAGTCTCTATATTTTGCATTGTAGGCAGGGCACTGCAAGAACTTAGATAGGAGGATGACCATGGGCCAGTNCTTCTCTGGAGACATTCCTGTGCGACCTCGTCTAGGTGCTCCTGCTCTGGCAAGGGGTTGGACTAGATGATCTTTCTAGGTCCCTTCCAACCCCTAACATTCTGTGAAGAACTTGGGAGAAGAGGTGTCACTGAAGGAGCTCTCCATCCCAATGCCAATCTAACAAGGAGCTGATGCCAATTTGGAAGTTGGCTATTAGCAAGAATGCTATTGATCAAAACCAATTTGCCAAAATTAAAAAGGAACGTTGAGCAGATATATTATCTGGAAGAATACTGAGACTAACAAAGAATGTATCAGCTGAAATGGTAATCATAAATTACACTCTCACATCCAGTGTTGGGACTGACAACAGTGTTCAGTGTTATCTGCTGAGATGAGCTTTCTCCATTTCTGTGTAATTGAAGTATTTTCCAGCCTTTAGTTTGCAGACTTTAAGACTGGGAGTACTTCTTGCATAATCCATCCTGGTTTTTTGCTCCTGCTGGTGGGCCACTACACTCCCTAATATATTAGTGCTTAAAAAAAACAAACCAACAGACTCAAACTCCCTCTTCTTACTCCTGCCTGAATGTTGCATGTGTCCAAGTTCTCCTGATACAATCTTTAAAATGGCCTTCAAGGGCACAGTCTGCTCTGCTGTGAAAAACCTCTGCCAGCTGTACTAGAATGCAATCGTGGCAGTGTAAGGGAGAGAAAGCAAAGGGTGTCTCTGGCAGTATGATTAATTAGAAAATAATTTGCTAGCACAGGTTCTGATGTTTCTCTGTTAATTCCCATGTTGCAGTGAGCACAGGAAGAAACCATTTCATCTAATGCACAGTACTAATTTAAAGCCTGCTCTCCTTAGGTTGTAGATACTTGGGAAAAAAAAAATCCATTTATACTGGACCTCTAGAGGCTACTGTGTGCCAGAGTAACTTATGAAATTCCAGTCTAAAAATTATGAACAAGGTAGGTTAATATAATGTTTCTTTGTCTGCCCAAAGAGATTAACACAAGGTTGAGTTGTTAGAACATGCTAATCACTGGCAACAGTGGCTTCAAAATAAAGGACTTTTAAGCCTCATTTATTTAAATATCTCAAAGAATCTGAAGAGTGCTCTCCCCATTATTTACTTCCACTGCTGCTAAGAAATACCTTCATTTGCTAGAAGCCTTTCACAGAGAGAAGTTAGACTGCAGGAGGCTTGCAATGGTTCTGGATGACATGAATTCACCCATTCTTGTAATGCAGCCAGCTGGGAGCTGAAAAAATGCCACATATTTCAGCAACAAGTAAATAATTTAAGGTAGAATAGCCAAAAATGAAGCTATGAACTCCCTTAGCTCAAGCCCTCTGGTATTCTCTGTCCTGGTCAAGACATCTGGCATATGCTCTAATGCTCCTGAGTCTTGGCCTCACAAATACATGATTTATCTTTTAGCAGCTTTATGCTGTTTAGAATTTAGGTGAAAACTGGTAATTGCTGAAGAAGGCCTGAGAAGACTGGGTTTCCAAATGGTGGTCAGCTTCTCAGGACTGAACTTGTAGGTGCTGCATTCCTAATTCCTTATAAATTGGGTATTTGGTCCTTTCTAGAGTACACCCAGGGCTTGATGCCTTAGCTGCTTTAGAAGACAGCCGTGTCCTTTGGACTCCAAGTACATTGCTTAGATTTGGGCTGAATCTCTGAGCTTAACCTTCTGATCCCCTGTGAAAACTCTGATCACAAGGACAAAGTCTTCCAGAGTGTTCTGTGCATGCACCTGTGGCAGCATGGTGGCAGTGACACTGTGACTGTCACCCTCCTAGAAAGATGCAGTTGGCAGCTTACAACCACAAAACAGAATTAAGCTACATACAATAGCTGTTCTGCCTTGCTGCCCAAGTCTCAGCTGGTGCTTTAACAGCAAGAGCATCCTTTATTCCTCCTCATTTATTTAAAAATAAGAGTAAATTTTGCAATATAGCCCTAGCAGGTAGTCACCACGTGTGAAATTGGTGTAATTATTTAATGGTGTGCATAATTTAGAAGCTTAGTTTCTTGCATTCAGGGATAAAAGCCTATGCTTGATCATTATTCTTCCATGCTTTGCATCTCATGTTGCTCCACAGGCTTTTGTGTTCAGTGCTGGTTATCTAGCTGAGCTGTAATCCAGCCCCTCTGCTCCACTGGGATGCAATGATTCATAAGGAACCCATATCTACTGAGAAAAACAAATAGATTTAAAATGGCATTTTCAATCTGTAACAGCAATGGGGGTTGTTACAGTCTGCTTGCTGGAGAATTTACCGTAGTCTGTGTCACTGCAATCAGCTGAGCAGCAAAGCTGATAAGAGATTGTGGGGTTTGTCCTGAAGAGATGGTGAATTGTCAAATACTGAAGATAAAGTGTGGGAATTATGCCATTCCTGCTATTATGCCCCATGTCTGTGCTCCATTATATATCTTCCCTTTACTATTGCATAGATCATGTTGTGCTGACAATGCACAAGTTGATGAAGGGAGCTTCTGAGAGCTCACAGGGCTATTCTTGCAGCTCACTGCTTGGTCAGGCTAGATTCTTTCCTGTGTGGGGCAGAACTGTGCAGTCTTGAAGCCTGGAGGAAAACATGCTGCTAGAAAACATGAGGAAAAAAAGAGTGAGCCCAGATGTGCCAAGGTACCATAGTTGTAGTGGTGTCTGTAGAAGATGGTTGGTTTGTCTCCTAAAATTGGATTGTATTGAATTTCTTCAGTAATGAACCTTTATGATGGTAGGAGAAGGGAGTACCTCTTAAATAAGAGAAGAATTCCTTCCTGAACTGGAAGAGGCAGACACATCTGTCCTGGATGAGAGGAGGGCTGGACAACGTGGCACAAAAAGCAATGGTTAACTTACCTTCATCTCTCATTCCAACCTGCTTCCAGTGCAGAAAGGTGTTGGCTCTCTTGCCTCAGGACACAGTGGCAAGTGATTTGATGTCCAGGTATAGTCTGTCACATGGGTCAGGAGCCCTTTCTGCTCAGGTGGTGGGACTGGGGCTATGGTAGAGAAACGTACTCAAAAGGAGAAGAGGTGACTTTTCCCTCTGCCTGTCCTTGCTCATGCATTTGGGCTGTAGCTGGCCTGTGGATAGGCAAACTTCTGGAGCTGGGATGGTGGGACTGTCAGGGCATGTCTGCCCTCAGAAAAGCAAGCTGTTCAGTTGGGTCTCTGAGCACAGCAGTGGAAAACTTGTGCTCTGTGCAGCGCTGGTTAGGTCACAGGCAGGGTTGGCCTTCAGCTGAGCACACAGAAGCTGGCAGCTGCCCTTGATTCTGGAAAGGATGGTGTGGTTTGTCCCAGTGTTGCTGTAAGAGGGGTCTGCTGGGTGAGCAGGGGCACCTCCAACCCAGACTGTACTGGGGAGATGTATTTTCCATGGCTGTTAACCCTGAGCTCCTCAAGTTCGTGCTCCTGTATTTCAGCTGCCTTCAGCTTCTTTAAAAGCCTCACTTTCCATGTTTGATTGTTACTGATGCTGCCTCTGGATCTAAAATCAGCAACTACTTGCTCTTGCAAATAGCCTCTGGGGGGTGTTTCAGTGACTTTGCATTGGTTAGCTCCAACAGCAGCAGGACATGTGTGTGTGTGATGTAAACCTGTGACAGTCCATCTTGTAGAGCCTTTCAGAGCCTTCTGTCCCCACTGCTGCTCTCGCTCTCTCAGTACCACAGTCACAAAAGCTGTTACTTTAATTCTGAATGCATCTGTGCAGCTGGGCTGTCAGCAAGGAATGGATGTGGGCGAGTGGCTGAGGGAGCATGAATGAGTGATTGAACAGAGGTAAAAGCAACAAAAGCTGTAGGTGGAAAGAGAAGGCTTGAAATTGGCTCTCCCACCACTTTAATATGTTCTTTACAAGAGAGAAGAGGATGGAGGGGTCTTTACTCCCCCAGCTGTTTGAGTTCAATGTGCTTTTATTTTTGGCATATTTTTGTTTCTACACTCTCTTTAGGAATGGGGAAAATGCCCTGGCTGCCAGTGTTATTAAAAACATGCTTGAATTTCTGGAATAAATAAGCTGCAGCTCATATGGTGAGTGCAGGGAATCTTGCTTAACTTAATACTCCATGGAAAGCTGCTAGATAAGGAGAGTTTGGTTGTGTGAGACTGAGCAAGCAACTGACTATGGGATTTTCTAATATCCTAAAACCCAAGATGTTTAGCAAACAGATTAGCTTAGTGGAGTAAAATAGACATGAGGATGTTTCATTAGTCCGTTCAATTTGACGATAGCTGTGACCTGTTAACGGGGGAAAAGTTTCCCCCCGCATTGAGCTGGTTTCTGTCTGGGCTATGTTGTGATTTGGCTGTAGTGAGCTTGCAGAAACTGGAGAATAAAAAAGAACTCCATCTCTGTGTGGCTGCAAAAAGGTTAGCTGACATGCCATGGGGAAAAGCATGTCCTTTATGGCCTTCTGGGGAGGCAACCAAGCAGGATTATGAAGTATGTGGGTTGGATATCAGCTTGTCTTCCTCAAGGCATGTACCAAGCTAAGGTGGGAGGGAACTGAGGGATGAGAGAACAGGCCCTGGGCTGAGCTGTTCCTACAGATGCAGTGAGGATTTGAGCAAGGTAGAGCAGCAGAGAAACAAACCTTACTGTGTGCCTTCCTTTGAGCTGGGAGACTTACATGCTTTCCCGGGACTTACATGCTTTCCCATACTGTGTAACTTACTCTAGCCTTATCTAAGCTCATTAGCTTTGATTTTCATTTATGTTAATTTGGTACTCTGTGGGAAATGGTACAGTATCTCAAATGCCTGTGTTCAATTGCCTGTAAAAAGGCATCTTGTACTCTTGATTGTGGTTAGCTTTGTGTATAACCTGGTCAGTGAACTAAAATAGTCTCCTCCCATTGGCAGAGCAGTTTCTTCTCACCCTATTGTTAGTGGCACAGGATATGCAATGTTCCTACACATGTAATTCAATTCACATGCCTTGTCAGGAACACCATCACATTTTGTTCTAATATTTTGCTGACAGATATGGGGGGTGCTTAAATTAGCTTGGAGAGGTGGAGCTTGCTATATCCATACAAAATTTGGTCAGAACTTGCTTTGACTTGAGTTGGACAGGAAAGGGAAGACTTGGAGTATCCCAGCACAAGGGATATTTAAACACCAGCTCCCATGCTGGGGTTAACCCATCTTGTGTCATTTGGGAGGAGGAAGGGAGCCTGCTTTGGATCCACCAACTTACTTACTTTCTTTTATAAAATAGTACTACACCTGCTGTCCTTACAAGGCAAAATAGTCAGTGTTTTCCAGCATGGGGCTGTAGGACGTGTTCCAAAATAGCTGGTGCTTGGGTGGGGTAAGGATGGTAAGCAGAAGTGTAGCTTTCTCTAAGCCTATTTTGGGAAGCTGACCCATGCTCGAGAGAGCTCATTTGGTTAGAATCCTGATCTCAGCTTAATTGTGCAAACAGTTATGTGTTTTTACTCTGAAATGCCTCCAGGTTGCAGTTTTGTTTATCTTGTTTGTGTTTGCAAGGCAAATCTGACATCCAAGTTTGTAAAATTGGCAAAAGAGATAGGAACTGTATTCAGCTGAACAGTCAGAAATAGAATACAAGATGTTGGTAATGACACTTGTGCAAAACAAAACAGAAAAGCTGAGGTAGGTAACACATACTGTGTGATGGCAAGTGAATTCAGTGTTCAAGCTCATTTAGCAGGAAATACTAACCCAGTGAAGAAATAATCCTGTCTGAGAAGTTTTTATAATCTCTTTTTTTTCCTGTAAAACTGCTTTTACAGCATATTCACATCTTGTAAAGGTTTATTTTAGGTGGGCAGGAGAAAAGTAAGAAATGATGTGACAGTGCTCAAATGGCAATGAAATTATCAGACCAGAGGAATGTTGCTGCCTCTTTCTTTCCTGTCATTCTGCTGTAACCCCAAGTTTCTAATGCTGAGAAGTATAAATAGTTCAGTCATTTTTTCCACAGGAGATGCATTATGTTAGTGTGATTTCAGCATCATCTTAATAAACTAAGGGAAGTCAGTTATGGTGTAAAGGCAACTTAAAGCTCATTAGATGGATCAAGGACAGAATCTGCTTATCAGAGCACTCACATCACCACTGGGCCTGATAAATGGAGTGAGATTCAAACTATCAAAGAGGAAGGCTGTGGAAGTTGTGCCAGTTAAAAGATGCACTGCAGTTAGTAGATTTCCCTTCAGTACCAGTGTGCCATTGGTGTATTAATACCACTCCAAAAGTTTTTAGTGTGTTAGGGCTGGGAGAAGATTTGTTTTAATGGTGTTTGTATTAATTAAGAGGCTTGCTTGGCTCTGAACGGATTTAACTGATCAGGAGAGGCAGCATCAGGAACTTCATTTATTGCATCCTGTGGTTATAGATTAATCCACCCTAAAATAGAAGTATGTAATCTAAGTTGTTGGCTGTATTGGCTGTGATGGAGTTTCTGAGAACGCAAATTAAGGTTTCTCTCTTGCACTAATGGTGCAATTTGCCCCTTGCCTAATCTTTTCCCATTCTCCATCTCTTTCAGCAGAGCAGTATGTGTCTCTCCATACTGTCTGTGTGTGCTGTGAGGCCACAGCTATGACTTGGGAGAATGATGGCTGATGCAGGCTCTGTTCTGCAGCTAGGCAGCTGCTGGTATCTGCTTGTCTGGTTAACAGCAGGTGGAGACTTATTAGGCTAAGCTGCAGGTTCCATTCATGACATAACCACTGCAACTTACATGGCTCTTGATTGTTATTTGCTTATTTATTCATCATAGTTGAGTGCCTTGCCATCTGTGGTGAAATGTGTTGACAGCAGTTCTGTGGCATAGGGGAATACAAAGGATGCCCTGAAGCATCTCCATATGTGTAAAGGGACTTTGATGCAAAAATACTGCATGCTGTATGCCAAAATTCCAGGTATTCAAAGGTCATTTGGGTGAAAAAGGTTTATGAAAACCTACTGACATGATAAACTGAAAGAGATGTAGTTACTTGCAGTAACACTGTTCAGTTCCTTACTGCTACCTTATGGTCTCTGATTCTTATCTTCTGAATGACTGAAATGTAAGCTATGGAGTGGGGTCTTCTCTACTATGTATGTGGATCCTCAGCTCCATGCTGAGCCACAGGAGTTTTCCTTGTAGTGTAAGTAAAGAGCAATGATGTTTGTTAGCCAATGTCTTGCAAGCAGAACTGCCTTCTAACTTCAGAAACTACAACCAAGTTTATCATGTCTGCTTTGTGATCTCAGTTTAAGAAGGGAAAAGGATGTTTTAAAAGGTGGGTTTGTTTTTTTGTTGTTGTTGTTCTTTATCTAGAAATATCTTTGTATGGAAAGACTTCTGACAACAGCATTTAATCTAGCAGAGCAAGGTATTTCTAGAGCCAGAGGAGATGGCTGCATGAGACAAATCTGTGATCAGAACAAGTGGTTCAGATAGATAGTTTTTATACTTGAAACATACTGGGTTCAAGGTTACTTGCTGAAGAGCTGCTGTAACCCAACCAAGCTTCATAGGTTAGTGACCTGGAGTGAAATATTCTGTCCTGTCTTATGCCAGAAGTAAAACCACAGGTTCATAATGAGTCATCTTAGCATTACAGTTGAGGAAATGGAATATTGGCCAATTAAAAATACTGCTATTTGTTTTTTTTTTTCCTTAATCTTTCACCAGCCTAGGGGCATTCTCTGTATAGATGGCAACAGTAAACCTTTTCTGCTGGTAGAAGTTTTCCATATGTGGTTTTATACTTATTTTTTATTTTTTTTAGGCAACTAAGGTGGCTTAGATATCCCATATGAGCAAGTGTCTTATATCACTTGCATCTGCAAACATGCACAGGGTCTTTCCACGGGATAGCTGAGACCTGGATACTTTTTTCCTGGGTTTTCTCATCTGTGAGGAGACAGTCATCCAAGCTTTTGGAATAACTATATTGAGAGCTGGCAATGATGCTGGTATAGGTCTTCTGATTTCTTGTACTAGGAGTCCAGTATAAGGTGACTGTCCCTTCACCGGGACTATTTTCTATCTTCATTAAACTCTTCTCTGCTCTCTTGATGCAGTTGTTACATTTCAGTTACTGCAGCCCGATATGTGGAGTGGGATGAGACCCAGTATGTCCTTGACATCACTTGCTGATGGCCTGTCCTGGGGCCTGTTTCTGGAATGATTCACTTCAGAGTTACATTTCAGTAACCCTGAAGTTTGTCAGGATGAATCTTGGTTACAGAAACTGAAGGGGATGAGCAGTCCCCACAGTCCTGCCTCCCCTTCATTCTTAACACTCCCTCAAGGGTTGTCAGGACAACTCTGTCATTTTCTTCCTGCACTTACCACAGTAGAGGTTTTCTAGGAAGACTGAAATGTATCTTCAGCATCACTTACGTACCTGCAAGGATTATAGCTTCTTTCATAAAACAAAGGCAGGACTTCAGAGTTATTCTGTTACATGTGACACTGTTAGTGAAATGCCACAAGTATTTCTCACAGGGTGAACATCCAGCAAGGCCGTAACACACCCTCATGGATGACAGGCTACAGCTGAACAGTTGTATGTATGGCTAGGCTTCG
>VWZO01006721.1:0-47839 GCA_013396975.1 Bucco capensis | reverse complement strand
TGGGCAATGAGTTTAATGCTCCCTCTGCTGTTGGCACAGTTATGGCACCAGGGGCCACAGGAGACCTCAAGTGATTTTCAGACTGTGCCTGAGCTGAACAGTTAGCTCAGCAGAAACTGGACCATGTTTGTGCACTGACGACTATGTGAAACCTCTCCTGTCAGAAGGTGCTTCCTGGCAGATCAGCTAATCTGGCCACAGGATCCTGATACAAGTTTTGTCTTGCTGATAACTACAGTCACTGTCAATCTCTTTGCATTGCTTGCTTTCTCTTGGGTGTCACCATGTTTAAAACACTTATATTTGAATGGATTATCAGTTGAAGTTTAATAGACTACACAGTGGCAACAGGCAGGGTAGAGCAGTGTTACTTGCTGATGGGTCAGTCAGTGGCCGTCTCCCAGCTTACGATGAAGGTAATGCTGTAGAGCATGGATCTTGTGTCAGTGAGGCTTTCAGGCTCTTGTGATTTACTTAGCTATTCATGCACTGCTAAACAGCCACTTGCTGATGTTTCCCGTTGGTAATGCACATGTGGTTAGCAGAGCTTCAGGCCTTTATGTCAGAATTCTTGCTTGTAAACCTGTCTGAAGGTTAGTGGCACACCTTGGGGAAATCTATGGAAATCCTGCGGCAGAAACCAGAGCATGAAGACTGAACGAGAGAGGGGTGGGCAACAAATGCTTTTGTTTTTGTAGAAACAGAATAATTTTACTTGTAGCTTTCATGTAACTACACTGAGATTCAGAAATTCCCTTTGGAGGAGTAAGGGGGAAGCATCCATCCCTTCATTTCTCCTCTGGGACCTTGGCTTGCTGCTTCAGAGTATAAGTGGGTGGGTGGGAATGCTCTGTGTGTGTATGTAAACAAAACCCAAATGCACACAAGACCTGTTCTCAACCTGTGGCTTAGCCATTGTGGAATCTTGTAGCATAGAAATGACATTATTATGGATTACATACAATTTGTCAGGAAGATTTTGTACACTGAAAACAATCTAAGCTATAGGACATAAGATCCTGAAAGGGTTTTGGTGTGTGTTTTGTTGTAGAGTGGTTGGGTTTTTTGGTTCTACACTAAAATAGCAAGAGTCAGAGCAGATATTTAAACTATTTGTGTCATATCCACTCTCAGTTGAAGATCAGAGTGATAAAAGCAAGCAAAGCTGCAGTGTAGCAAAAGTATTTCTTCATCTAAGTGACACTGCATGTCTTCCCCATTGATTTCTTACATCCTTTTGAGAGCACTCTGCACTCTCTAAGATAGTTACACTTCTGTGACAGTGGCAAAAGTAGCTGTCCCAGAGGAACTGAGCAGCCTATATTGCTTTTTGTACCTCAGGGCTCCAGATTAAAGTTTCAGTTTCAGTGACAGTTTCAGCTAGTGTAAGTATTTACTGTTGGTTTACTTCAGTTGTGTGACAGTGAGACATTGCGTCTGTCAAACACTAGGTGCACTTGCTGCCTGAAAGAATATTACAGCATTAGAAAACTGTGGGGAGATGAAAAAAGGCAAAGAAGGAGCAGGTGGTGGCTGAGAGGCCTAGCCTGAAATTAGTCCATGTCTGAAAGCTTGCTTTGGAAAATTCCCTGCTAAGTAAATGCTTCACTGATGAAATAATGTGAGAGGTGTCCCTGTCTATCCTCTCTTCTTTTCCCATTCAAGGATTACTGAAGTTTTTTGCTTTTTAAAGCTCATGAATTTGGTCTTTAAAAATTCTAAAATCCTCTTTGCTTGTCTTACCCTGTTTCTTCTGTGTTTCACTTTTTAGCAAAGGGGAATTCCCTGGTTGTGTTCCCAGCTGGAACTGGTGCAGTGCTTGGCTGCTGCTGAAACCTCTAACACCACTGCTACTGCACTTGGTGTGCTCAGAGCTGTGCTTGAAGGAAGCAGAAAAAGCAGACAACAAGAATTGCTTTGTTATGAATAATCCTTAACTATCCGGGGCTGGAAGTTGGGGATTATCATACTATGCATTATAGATGAAAATAATTGTACATACATAGATCACCCTCTATTTTTTTTTAATTTCCTGAGGCTAACTACACTCTGACTTCTAGTTCATGTGTTTGGCACTGTTGCTATATCCTCTTATGCTCCTTCCTTTCCCAGTGTTTCCCTGAGGTACCTTTCTGTGCTTTATTTTATTTACATGTCCTGTTTTGTTAGTTTCTTACCACTGATCTCAAATCTCTATCTCTCCCAGGTGCCCTCTCACTGGGCTAAAGGAGCCACTAGGCCACTGTCTCTCCCTTGGCAGCACAGAGAGCACCTGGATTCTGCCTGGAGGTCTGTGAGGACTGACTGCAGCTACTACTCCTCAAGAGGTCTCTTCATCTCCTTTGCCGCAGAAACAAGCAACAAAAACTTCATGTCAGTACCTGGTATCTTTTCTTCAGAAAACTCTTCATTATTTGTCTTCTCTTTTCACTTTATATGTTGGTTCACTTTATATATTTTAGGGTGAGGGTGGTTAACCTCCTAAGGGAAAATAACAGTTTATAAACATTTAGATTTCCAAGTAATTCTCCTCAGTCCCTTTCCATATGGACAGGTAAGTCTTAAACCATCATAGCTCCTCTCCTGTAAGGTCTGACAGTCTCCTGTCCCTCAGTTCATGGACACTGACTGTATTTCCAGATCTGGGAGACATTATACATTTCATGGCTTTTGCTGTGGTTCAAATAGCTCTGGAGAAGCCTTTGTACAGAATACAAAGCTCTGTTGCCACACTAATACAGCAGTCACTGAATATTTATGACTTCATAGCAATACATCTGCAGTATTTGTGGGAGTGTTTCTAACAGAAATGAATGTTTTCCCCAGAGAACAGATAATTTCCTGAAAATGTTTAATCAACCCATTTAAAATAGAATTTTAATTAGCCGAAAGCTGTATGTGGGACACAAACTTGCTAGATTCTGTCAGTTTAAAATCCCAATGTTGTCTTTTGGGCTTATTTTTATTTGTAACAGTTCTTGGCACAGTAATTTGTTGAAATTGGAAAAATAATATGACCCTCAAGGCTCATAAGTCTGAACATCAACTCCACTTTTCTAAATTGGGGTGTCACATTAATATGCAGTTATGGAGCAACAGTTACTGAAATATTTAAGAGTTCTGGATGATAAGTAATTTTCAGCCTTTCCTAACTAAGGTTTAAGTTCAAGCATCTCTCAGCACAGGCAAGGCAGAGATTCAGCACTGCTGAGGGCTTGAGGGGAGGCTGGCTATGAACAATTCAGCTTCCTAAAAGAGGTTACTATACATGAAGATCTCTGTGGAGACAGTTTTGGCTAACAGCATAGTTTACCTGCTTTTAAGAAGCCTTTTGCAAAGCTTAAGTAACTAGGGTAGGGAAAGTCCTATGTAAGCTCCTACTTACCTTGAAGTTAAAATATTCTCTTATACCATCTGCAGGCTGCATAAGAGATCTTCCCCCCATCTTTATTTTTTGTGTATGAAAGAGGAAAGTCTTCTTGCCTACACTCCTGCACCATGACATCCTCACTTCAATTTGAGCTATATCATTGTGGAAATGCAGATCATTATACCCATTAACCATATTATTTCTTTACCTTTGCTGTGTAAATGCTGTAGAAAATCTTTTGGGTTTGGTGTGGGTATCACTTACCTTAAGGCAACTTATTAAACAAAACACAATGTCCTTGTAAACTCAATTCCTGCAATCACTTCAATTTATTAGTAGATAAATGGTACTGATTTACAGAGTTTGACTTTACAAATTATTTAAACTAGTGATAGAGTACAATTCTTATTCCTAGGTAAGACAAATTTGTATACAAAGTTTATATCACAATGTCTTAACAAAAAGTAAAACCTAAAATTAATGTATTAAACTTCATAATCTTCATACCTTTTCAAGTCTTCCTCTTTTGTACATTTTAAACAACTATCAAGCTTTAGGGGAAAAACTGAAATGAGTTTAAAAATAATTAACCAAAGCACACAATATATCTTTACAGAAATCCTCAGCTTTCATCTTGGACAAAAAAAATTGGCAAAGAAAAAAATATGTAAAATTCAATGCTGCAGTTAGAAGAAGTCAGATTAATTTGCTTTAGTGATCCTGGACTTCTTCCAGAGTTGGCCCAGGTGAGAGACTCCAAGGCACCGAAAGGGCAGTGATGATCCCGCAGCCATGCACGAGCTAGAGCCTGAGGCAGCTTGGAGCTGTGGGGGATGCCAAGCAGAGGGAACTGATGCACAGAGGCTGAAGAACCACACTGTAAGAAATAAGGAAAAGTGCCTGTTATTGAATAGATTGGTCATGTTTGTTTAAAATAAGATCAAACACTGAATTTGTTGAAATGAGAGTAGGAGAGAATCAAAACCACAGTCTACTCATTCAGATTCACCAGCAGGAACTCTGTTTTTCTCCTCCCCCTCTGCATAAGGAAAGTGTGATGAGCTACACATCAGCCATGAGCAGAATAGCTAAGAACTTTATACTGGAGTTGGAGGCTTGACTGTTTGGAGAGTTAGAAGATGAGTAATAGAAATGTAAATTTCAAATATTTTATCTGCATTTTTAGGTCATAATCAAACACTCAACTGTTGTTCTGTGGTGCAGGCACTGTACTCCAGGGAGCAGGATGGCAGCTGGCTCCACAAATGAGACTTCTCACAAGGAGTAACTGCCCTCTCCTTTACAGGGGAGAGGGGTTGCAGAAAAAGCCTCACTGAAGATTCTCCATTTTTAGTGCCATAAAAACAATGCCACAGCAGTGTAACATGTCCTTCTCCCCACTTGAGAAAGTTGGGGAGGCAAAGGAATCGAAGTAACTTACCTAACAGCCTTTAAAATTACATTTGTCTTCAGAAATAAACTGTAGCATATTTTTACTGTGAGCAAACATTACTTAATCCCTCTTGTAACTCTAATAATGCAAAACTACAAACAGTACTCCTATCTAAAATGGTAACCTTTAATTTTGAAACTTTCAGGTCCTACATTCATCTGAAGGAAAGGAAACTAATGAATAAAAATCTAAGTCTGCCTTCTGAAGCTGTTCAGCAAACTGAAAATTTCAGTGCCTAGGAGAGAACCAAGAGATCAGAAATTTGTTACAGAACTTAAGATTTGTAAGTATATTAATTATATTGCAGACATCCTTGTTCTTGGCCTTAAACTTTTAAAGGCAATCATCCTTCCATGCACAAGAAAGGTTGTAAGATTCCTTCATTTTCAGAGGACTTAGCAAAGTAGGTTAGTTTTTCCAGGTGATTATTTCATTGTACCCTATTAATGCAAGATGAAGTCTACAACCTCCAAAGGTGATCCAAGTTCAGCTCCTGGTTTGTTCTCAGCAGAAATTAAACTGAACTGACTTAAAAAACCCCTCACAAAACCCCACCAGCAAATCCCCCAATGACTGCTGTAAACCAGAATGATTTATCTCCTAGCAGCAAGCCTAACTGAAAGGTAGACATAACAGTTTTAAAACTGCTATGAGATACACAGGTAGCAAACAGTAATTAAAGACTCCAACTATTAAAGAAAACTATTAAGATGTCCCAAGCCAAGACATAATCACTAACACAAACATCAGAAAATTATTCTTTTTGGAGACAGTCTAATCACCTGTAAGCTTTCCAGCACTTAAATTGACCATTGGTCTCTTGGTTAATCAGCCTTTCTAGACACATTCTTGGATCTGTAGCTTTCAACTTTATTTCTCTTGTATGTGCCATCAGTATGTAGGACTATACTCTAATATAGCTTTTAGCTGCATAAACTCAATTAGTTGCAATAACTCTCCTCAACTGCATCCACAAGTCAGGTAAGTGTCTAAGGGCTTGCAAATCATCTGCCCTGCAGCTCCTCCACAAATAGGTTAACACCTGCAGAAAGCAAGTTCCAGTATAAACCAGAATGTATGATGCCTCTAGTTTACCTTGTGAGGAGAGCAGAGCTCTGAGGTGCACCTCCAGTCTGTTGTTACACACATGCTCTCTGATGGAAAGCACTTCCCTCAAGTGTTAGTTTCTGTGACAAATAATGTCTCTGTGTGTGGTCATATACATGCTCTTACCTCTGTTAATTAGGCATCTGTTCCTTGTCTGTTGGGTTCCTAGTTGGAGACTAAAAAGAAGCAGATGCAATTAATAAACAGTCAGGTATATCAATAACAAATTAGGCCAGTGCAGAATGGCTTTCAGAGTTGAGTAATTCCCTACTGAGGATGAGTCATGTGTTTTACTTCAAATGTGAATACAACACATGGCCCTGGGAGCAGGAGAGCAAAAGACATCCACACAAACAGGCAGGTGTTGTGTGGGAGAATGACATGAGATGGATTTTTGTACAGCTCTTTCTTCTCACAGCATGGCTGCTCATTAGTGGTGGCAATTAGGAGATGCTGAGGGGTACATGGATATTCAGTTGTCTTGGTGAACCCAGTCAACAGTTTGACTGTGGGCTTGCCTCATGAAGACCTGATTTGGTGACAAATGGGCAGGGAACTGGTTTTTGTTACGTTCTTGATTTGAAATTTGAGGATCATGTGAAGCTACAATTCTTAAGAAACTGGAAGCCAGGCTCTATCCAGTGGGATACTATTGTAAACTACCAATAAATAAGTGTTTTCAAGGCTAAAGGCTCTGATTGAAATGCATGCTGTTGAAGTAATGAAGGGAAAAAAAAAAATCAATTTCTATGACTTCCTCCCTCTCCACACATACAAAAACTTGCATGTACTTCAGGATCCTGAGTTATTTCAACTTTGCTAACTGGGTTGAGTGAAGAAGCTGAGTTCCCATGGATGCAAATGTCAAAACCAGGGTCTGTCTTTGTTCATCTTCCTATTGACCTATCACAGACAACAGAAACTGGTTCATGTGCTCAAAATTAAGCACTGGTTTTTTTTAGTTTTCAGGGAACTCAGATGCTATCTGTGCTATCTGCAATCTGGAGTGGCCTTACCTGATGAATAAAGCAATTTGTTAGCAACTTGTTAGCTTTTGACCTTTCCACAGCATGCCTCCTACCTTGCCAGACTTACCAAGGATCCCAAGGCTGGAACAGATGCACAGACTGAATTGCTCATTTGCCCCACAGGTATATTTGTCACTGGAGGACTGTTAAGTATCTGACATGTTTCCCAAGACCTACCTTCATTTAGAACTATTATGAAAAAGTTCCTGGCATTGAAATAATAAGAAAAGTCAAACTTAACATTTGCTTCATGCAGTCCATGTGAGTTACAGTTTGCCTTCTGAGGCCTCTATCTTGCTCATTACCTAGCAATGAAGCAGTGACACTACTCACTGCTACTACAGCACTGCTCAGTTCTTACTGCTACACCAAGAGTGTCATTCCTGGTTTTGATGAGGCATCTTACACTATACTAGCTCTATCCCTGAAGACTAACTTTAGATTAAAGAGATTAGCTATGGGCTGATAACTAACTGCAAGCAATTCAAAGCATCCAATGTAGTTCCTGCAATCTTGCACTTATTTTTAGATGCTGGATGACTAAATCTGTGGGATGTGGCACATAAGGTGCTGTAATGCAAATGTAATAGGAGGCAGATTTGAAAATCTCATTTTCAGAAACAGCTAAATGATATTCATATAGGTAATTCAAATGTCCAGAGACATAGATAGGCATCATATAGGTCTATCCAGCATACATCCACCTTAGTGTGAGAGCACAGCCTCTTCCTGTGAAAGCAGCACACATCTGTCTCACTGTGGGTGCACTCTGGCTGGCCCAGTTTGGTAATGTCTCCCAAAGGACACCTATGGCTGAGGACTTCAACTGCCAAGACAGACCTCATCACTTCAGCTGTTTCAGTTCTGTTGTTCTCTCCATTCTTCCTTGTCTCCTGCTCTGCAGTATTTACAGTTGGCAAGGCAACTTTCCAAATAGTGGATGAGCCTTGATTATGGATAAGAGTTTCCCATAGCCAATAGCTACTTCTAGTTCAGTGGGGGCAGGAAAGATGCCAAGGAAAATCTTACATACCTTTAAAAAAAAATCTAGGCCACTCAGATTTGAAACTGGTGCTCTTGTCCCCAAATATTTTATGCATTTTCATGGAATTTTATTAAAGGTCATTTTTGTTACTGTTCTATTGACTTGGGGAAAAAACCTATTATCAATATCTATCAGCAAGATATATATATTATATATATTATAATGAGATAAATCATTGCCTGTGCCTGTACTTGCTGCAAATAAATATTCTACATGCCTAGTCCTTATTTAGTTTTCTTAAAATAGTTTTTTGTAGATATTTCACTCCCAGAGTGACAGAACTTTTTGCATCACAGTTGATTTTTGGGGGGGGGGGGGTGTTATTCAGTTCTATATTAAACTCCTGCAAAATGAGACATGAACTTTGAGATAGCATCAGATGTTATAATGGAAGGCTAAGCTGAGTGCCACTCTCATTAATAACTTTCATTACAGTGGAAGCAAGATCAAACTTATCAAGAAACTAAAAATTATTTTCCATACTAATTTAAAGGAGATATTTTCTTTTCTCATTAAAATAAAATCAAATTCTTTCTCTAACAGGCTTCTGATGTCATCTCTTGCAATCCTCAATCAAGTCTTCAAAAAACCATCTTGGATGAAAAAAAAGACTATGCAAATCTTGTTTTCAAACATGGAACCTGGAGAGGGAAGCCCCATGCTTTAAAGGTACTGATAGAGAGTCTGTACACAGATGTGAGAACTACAACTCATTACACATATCAGAGAAGTGCTACCATTCATACATACCCCTTTATTAAATGGCACATGGAACAAGAAGTCTCTTAAAGGAAGGCTCTCTGGTCTGCTTTCCTTAGGAGCTACAAAAGAGAAAGAATGGGATTGTCATTTTTGTTTCAGACAATTTATTTATGTTTGGACTTAGGTACTGGTCTTCTGAGATCCTTCTTCACTCTTGCCATCAATATGCCTCCAACTGTAAAGGGAGGTCCAGCCTTTTGAAGTTCTTATTTCCAAGAATTCAGCTCTTTAATAACAAGGTGGGCTGTTGGACAAGGCAGGAGCTTCCATAAAGATTCTTCCCATTCTATTTCTGCAGTGCAAAGCTGCAGATTTGCATGCATCACAGGATATAAGCCAGTGTAACAGAGGGCTGAGAGGTCACGATCAGAATGCAACAGTGATCATTAGCTGAGTCACCACATAATTTCACAAAATTTACAATTCTGGTGTTCTGCTAGTATAGTTCAATAACCAAACGCTGGAGAGTGAGGAGAGCTACAGATGTAGGACTGATGTGGCCTTAAAAGAAAACCAAGAATCACCCACATCTCATCATGAGCCTTAACTTGCTCTAGGAACAAATGTTTATTCACATGCTCAGCACTGCAACCCTACCAAGCCCAGAAGATATTAAAGGTGAACTATGCATAGCCTGGACTGCCACTCTGCCACTGGGCCAGCAAGAATTTCCCTCAATTGCAGTATTTCACAAGTCCACATAAATACAACACTAACAGAATAATGAAAGCAGGACTGTGGATTACATTAGGCTCTGAGCAACCTGATCTAGGTAAAGATTGCCCTGCTCACTGCAGGGTGACTGGACTAGATAACCTTTAAAAGTCCCTTCCACCCAAAAGCATTCTATTCTAGTCTCTCATTTATTAGCACCTAACACATTTAGGTGCTAATTTTAAATGGTGATATACAAATAGTACCAAGTCCAATGTGAAAAAGAAATACTCAATTTCTCTGCCTAAAATGCATATTTAGTGAAGTTTACAGAAATCACAGACCTAAAGTCAACACCATTTCACACAATCTTTTCATAACCAAAGAAATTAATGTGCAATAAATGCAGGTGCTTTATACTGCTGCAGGTGACTATTCAATCATAATAGGAAAAGCAGCATCTCTAATGCCCAATGGTACAGCTTTCCTTAATGACTCACAATACTAAACTGCTGTAGCTGTGCAAAGTTCATCAAGGATTAGCATGTGCAAAATTGATAGCAAATTTACAAAGAACATCTTGAAGTCAGCAAGTAAACTGTTCTAAAGAAATCATCTACCCCAATTGTGATGAAGCAAGTAGGAAACAGGCTATAGAAAAGCTGAGCCACTAAGACTTCATAAATTTTCTGCCCCATTAACTCTCAGAGAGCTCATCTTGGGATGAAATCTTGACCCTGC
Source organism: Bucco capensis (assembly GCA_013396975.1). Classification (NCBI taxonomy): domain Eukaryota; kingdom Metazoa; phylum Chordata; class Aves; order Piciformes; family Bucconidae; genus Bucco; species Bucco capensis. The sequence continues at coordinate 37,679 of VWZO01006721.1, read as the reverse complement.
TGAAGGCTTGAATGTAGTCAGATACAGAAAATGCTCATTACCAATTCAATGGCCAAGCCAAAAGTCTGCTTGTGCTTTGGAGCAGACCTTTGCAGTATACTTAACAGTTCAAGGCTTTAGTGTTCTGAAAAGCAGAGCAAGTGCAACTTACCATTGAGCTGTTCCTTTTCTAGCCTGTTTCCAATACTGATGTCTCTAAGGTGGTGCACTTTTTCCTTTAAGTGGAAAACAAGCATAAAACCACAGCAGTAATGGAAGTACACTGTAGAAATACTGAATAACTACAAGAAGCTGGGTTCTAGAACACCAAGCTTCTCTCTCCAGGAAAATAACTTTAAAAGACAGAAAAATGCCTATGATGTGCTGTAAGTAGATGTTAGCTTTAGCATTTATACCCAAGAGTCTTGTGGACTTTGTTCCTATCAGTAAGTTTCATTCATTCCAGAGCCTTGGGGGTTTATTTTTTGCTTCGGAAAAGCAATTTTCCCTCAAAAATCTCAGTGAAGACCAGATAACTCCAGGTATAGCATGAAGTAAATTTTCTGTGTTCATACTGGGGTGACAGTGAAAGATTTTTCTATGGTACAACCCCCCCCAAAAAGTCACACATGCACTTCAGGCTATAAATCACCACTAGAAAGTTGCTTTTTCCCCTGAAGCAGTGAAAACAGGCCAAGTAAATTCTCCTTGAAATACAGGCATCTTCTAGTTAACTAAGAATAAAAAGCCTTACATCTCAGCAGTGCTATCTTTGCACAGATTAAGTATCACATTCCTCTGTAAGTAACTCCCCTAACTGATAGAGCAATACCAGCACTTCCCATCTGTGTGCTTTGGAAGGGGGCATCCACCAGACTCTTGCACTGCTGCTGAACAGCTAGTGCTGTGCTGCTGGTGCCTGGCATGAGAGCTGGGCTCCTAAATCATCCTAAGACCTTCCACTGTTGCTGAGAAGTATTCTACTGTGATGACAGAGCTCATACTATTTCTTCAGTAAATGGAAACACAAAGAGCATTTAATCACTCCTCCTTGGCAGCATCTGATCTGTCGGGGCAGGAGCTGACCTCTTTTCTCTGGTGACCAGTGACAGGACCTGAGGGAATGGCATGAAGCTGTGCCAGGACAGGTTTAGGTTGGGTATTAGGAAAAGGTTCTTCACCCACAGAGGGGTTGAGCATCATAACAGGCTCCCTAGGGAAGCCTGTTCTAGGGAATAGGCTGGGACCAAGCCTGACAGAATTCCAGAAGCATCTGGACATTGCTCTTAAGACACATGGTGTGATTTTTGGGGTGTCCTGTGCAGAGACAGGAGCTAGACTCGACGATCCTTGTGGGTCCCTTCCAACTTGGGACACTCTATGATCTTGTGATTTGATAGCTCTCCCACTCTGCAGAGTAGCTGGCTAGCTTTGGTTTGGCTCTACTACATGCACTTGAAGGACAACAAGAAAAGAGGAGATAACCTCTTCCTCCAGCTGTCTGATGAGAAGTAATTAACAAACCTCCTCACCATGCCTTTCTCCTGAGCTTCTAGCTTTGATGCAATTCTTTCAGTGACTCATATGTGGGCTTTTGTAAATCCTGGGTTTGTGCCCCTCAATTTACTGCACACACTGCATATAAAAGAGCTGAAGAGCACTACTACAATAGTTTCACTAAGTAGATTCAGAACCTTCATACAGGCATAAAGCCTGATGTAAGCCAATATATCTTCACAGTGTGTGCTTGATAGAGTTATGTATCTGTTAGCTGACACTGTTCAATAGTGCATTCAGTTTATTCAGCTATAGAAGGTTTGTGGTTTCATAAAAGATGCATAGACCCAAGCATCACCTAGAGTTTACAATAAAAGTCTTAAGAGATGAACATGTTTAATTCAGCATTTTAACCAAATGCAACAGAACCTGAAGTTAGGCAAAATAAACTCAAGAAGCCTCCCAAGCAATCAAAACAACAGTGAAAACTGGTATCTAGAAGATTCAGGCTCATATGCAGCAAGTTCCTTGGGAGCTGATAGGCCTATAAATCATGATCTTACTTCTGACTTCACATGCAGGAGCTAAAATACAAGAGTTTGTGTTCTGGAACTTCTGATCAAGATTCCCACCAAGAAACATAAATTTCAGCCTCATACCTGTTGAGAGGACTGTAGTCTCTGTTGTTCATTCTGCCACCATTTAAATCTGTCAAGGGCTTCATCCATAGACATTGTGCCCCTTTTCACCTGTTCCTGCAGGCGGATGAGTTCTTCCTGCTTAGCAGGCATGTTGTGTTTCACTGTGGTGTAAGTTACTGTGTCAGTGTGGCCTCTGTGTGCTGCTACAAAACCTCAAAAGATAAAGGTAGAAAATATTCATAACCCATTTCATTCCTTTGTATGCTGCAAGCACTGTTTTCAACAAAGGCATGTAAACAGTGACTTTTATCAACATTTTGATGTGCTACAACTCAAGTAACAACTGGACTGCAACAAGCAATTCATTTTACATGGATCTTGGGTTACCCAGGAAAGGTTGCTCCACACACTGCTGCCATTCCATGGCTAGAATTATTGCAGAACTGAGCCCTCTTGTCCTTTTCCTTGTGTTAATCACAATGGAGAAAGGAAACAGAAAAGCATAAAGAAACTCTGGTTCTACAAACTTTCCCCCAAGACTGTAACTTTTCTTTCTTTAATCTTATCTCTAAATGCTGCAGTATCATTAAGCATACAAATCATATGTGGGAAAACAGACACTAACTTAGTCAAAATCAAGGCACAGTAGTTCTCTACTACTTCTGAAAAGCATCAGTGCAGTAAAGAGAAATTAAATTCTGTACCTGGCTTCCTGGCTTCCCAGTACATCCTGTGGTTGTCACTGGGCACTTGAGTGGCCTTTTGCTGAAACACTACAACAAAATTGAGTATAAAGAAGTTGGTTAAAAATGGCAATAACAACCATCACACATTCTGAATGAAGAAGGCTCCTGAAAGCAGGCTGGAATAAATTTCTTGTTCTACCCTAGCAGCACTTCTCAACCCACTTGTCAGTCTAATGTTAATTACTTCAAAAATTGTTCTGTTGCACAGAAGGGCAGGATTACTGAAACACAGATATCGTGACAAGAAGCTTTAAAGAAAATAGACATCACTTTCATGTTACTTCTTTAGAAAAACAGCTAGATCTTGGAGTTCTTTACATGGTACTGCAGCCTGATTCTTATTTTATGGGGAAAGCTAAGGCAGAAAATAACCAGTTCTAGGTAAGAATGATGACCTTGCTTCAAGCACTAGGAGTGAAAAGCATGATCACTTACTCCACTAGCACAGCCCATCACCCCCATTCCTGTGAGGTGCCCAGACTACAGCCAGCCTGGCTATGCCCTGAAATGCTGCACTCCAACTTCTGCTGGCATCATTAAAACTCAGAAGAGGTGGGAACTGCTTGGTTTCTGACTTAGCTACTGCCACGTAAGCTTTCCTTCTTAAGTCTCAGTTCTGATTTTAGCAAAATGAACTAATAATCTAGAATAATTCCTTCCCATTAAGTAATTTTAATGAGATCACTGCAATGCAGCAAACGTTCCAGTTCAATGGAACAAGTATTTGCCTGGGGACCAAGACTCAGTACAATGGAGATCTGCTCAAGCAGCAGAGCAGGCATGCTCTGCATGGTTACCCCTGAGTCCTGGCTTCTTGCTCCTGCTGACCAAGGAAACCCAGTGGAGCTTGCTTTGCTCCTTGTCTGCCTGCTCAGGCTGCCTCGTACAATGGCTCTTCTCTCAGGGAAACTTGTCAAAGGGATGATCAAGATCACTCTGACACCTAAACTCTGAGCGAGCTACAGGCAGAGGTGAGGAAGGAGCAATTCCTAAGGGTGCATTTTGTACACTGCAGAATGAAGTCTTTATGCTAACTCCAGAGCAGGCTTGTACTGAAGGTGATGAGGAATCAAAACAGCTTAGGGACTTGATGTTCCTTAGAATGTTCTCAGGCTAAATGGAGAGAGTAAAGAACCACACGGGCAGCACAATCTGCTGATGTCATGTTCCTAGCTTTGGCCTAATGCTGACAGATTTGAACTTCTGTAATACTCCTCTCTGCAATTCTCAAAGCATCCTGCTAAATATGGTTGCAATGTTTTCCTCTTCTATATTGGAAATAGCATTTTCTTTTTAAAGAAGAAATTAAAAGTCACCAGAACACAGACATAGTGCAGGCAGCCTGAATTTTACTGCATAAGGAGAAGGGATATACTCCACAATGTCCCTGATTGGAAAGCACTTTAATTGACAGGCTTTGAAATTTCTGCTGAGTTTTGCAGTGTTGGAGTAATCAGAAATGGAATTACTCCCCCAGTTTAAAGTAAAATTGTTAAAACCACTTTGCATGCTGCATCTCACTGAAATGATTTGAGTTGGCAGCAAATATTCAGTGTGGGTGAGGTCAATGAAAACAAATTCCTGTTTCTGGAATGCCTGGAAAGACGTAGGCACACCCCACTGTATGACTGCCATAGGTTTAGGGAAGACTCCAGCCATTTACTCTTTCATTCTCACATTCAAATTACTTATAAACTGCTTCAATACAGGAGTGGAATGAAAGAAAGCAGGAATCTTGCACAGAGATATATTCCAGTATTTCTTATGGAAGATACAGTGAATATTCCTTCTGGAAAGCAAGTTTTTGACCTGTCAGAATCCCACAGTCCTTTGCCTTAGGAAGGATATGGGTTTGTATTTTCAGAGCTTCTCTGTCATAGATAATCCCATTTAAAAGTTGCGGTACTTTTGTTATGCTTTCTTACCTAATGCAGGACCCTTCCATAATACCTGTATGACCAGAGTCATAGTCCTGGTGATTTTTCAATCATATTGTGACTGGCTAGAGTACCCAGAGATGCCTGTAGGTCAAAATCTGCAAGTTAAATGTCCTGATCAATATATGCTATATGATTTTTGTCTGTGACATATCTCCTCTCTCAGTTTCTCAGAATGAAAGGAAGCTGAGATAACTAATAAGTAATTCCACTTTATTCTCTCTCCTCTCATCAGGTGCTACAGGACTTGTATGCCCTAAATACATTTTTATGTCTTAAGTAGTAAGATTGCATTTTAGGAATGTAATGTAACCTCAGTATTTCTCCAGAAAAGCAAATCCAGAGACTGAGAAAGTGCTGCAATACTTCTAGTAGGACATGAGACCAGAAGACAACATTTTAAAAATGTGACAAAACACAAATTTTGTGGCAAATATGCAGAACTCTAGGAAAATCCCTAACAGAAGGCTTAGAAAATGAGTGGAATCCAAGGAACTCTGAACTGCCTTTTTTATCTCCATCAGCCTAGCCACAGATGTTGTTTCAGGCTGTCTGCACATGCAGGTAAATAATGTTATGAAGCTTGAAATGTGGTTGATATTTTCCTGGTTATCTCCACAAACAGAAGAGCTAGACACATTTGAAATCTAATTCTCTTGTGTAGAACTCTGTGCCAAGAAGAGTGTTTCATAGTCACACACTGTGCAAGGAACTGTGATGACTATAAAGGGTCTAGAAAGAGAGAATGACATTTTTTTACAATAGCTGCAGGCTGACAAAAAGAGCAGGAATTTTATTTCCAGAATTAACTGAGGTTCTAACACAAAGCCATAATGGTAAAGAATCACAGATGCACTATGACACTGCAAAAATTGCTCAGTGATAGGCCACTAGGAAGAGAGAGAATTGGAAACACAGGCAATCAAAATGTGGAGTTACATTATGAGAGAGAACTCATATCAGTTAAGAGGCAATCTTCAACCAAGACACAGTTTCTAATTTACATTTCACTTCACCTATCTGAACTATGAGGGATGTTGCCTGATTTGTGGTATATGCAACATTACTTCTAAAAATTAAACAACAGTTTGCCACTATATCCTAGTGAGTCAAATAAAGCTAGACCTATGAACCTACCCTCTGGAAGAACGTGTGAGCTAATCATACCTATTACTGAACACTTAAAGCAGAACAAACACAAGGAGAAAAGACAGAAAAAATAAAACAATAAATTATTTTGAATTTAGTAAACTGATTTCAGTTTGCTTAGGGAACTTCAAGTTGCATTTATTCATCAGCTTCATTGAGCTGATGTTCCAAACAAAATTATTTGTTGCAATGACTATTTTATTTAGGAAACAGTCAAAATTAAAACCCAGGAGAACAAAATCTGTACAGGAACACAAGGCTAAGGGATAATGCAAATTAATTAATACACCAGGGTCACACTTATTAACACATCTCAACTCAGTTGCAAATTACAGTGAGTTTGGAAAAGCTTCCTCCTTGTTCTTAGTAGCCTATTGCTTCATTCATTTTAGAACTGGCACACAATTAACTCATGATTAACATTAGAAAAGGGAAGGAGGGGTGAATGGCTAGGTTTTTCTCCCATTACTTAAATATTTTAACTTTTTAACTGTGTGTGCATAGTACCTAGGCAAATAAAACTTGCAAGTTCTCTTTCTGGTAGAGATTAGACTGCAAATTAGATGTAGCACAGCAAGTGATGACAAATACACAGAGAATACTAAGGAAGGAATATAGTAGAATGATGCTTATTATTCAGGAGATGAGAACTCTGCAGATGTTGGTTCACATCTTTTTAGATCTCATCTTCCTTTTGTCTGTTTTGTTTGCTAACACATTGAGCATCCCTCAGAATGAGGACTAAACAGAGGTCATCAATGCAATGCTAAGCAGTAAGTTTTGTGAGAGATAATTAAGGACCACTACTAAAATGGATACAAAATACTGCACATATTTAAGATTAAACAAAAAAATTCTAGTGATTCATAACAAGAAATCAACTAAGGAAATGGGAATCTGTAAACAGTATGCCTTTTTTTTTTTTCTGAGGCAACACAGCTAGCTGAGCACAGAACAAAAGCATATCAGCATGCCTCCTGACTCCAGTCCAGTTAGCTCCAAGCAGTGTGGGGAAGGGATGGCTCTGCTGTGCAAGGTAACCTAGAAGCTGTCCCATCATGGTAGCACACAGATGTCTGAATGAACACACTGTCAGAAGGCAAAGGGAAGTAGACTGGGCAGTTTTAGCTGCAGTGGGGCAAGAAAACCAGTGACCACATCTAAACTGGTACAGAAGTTCTGATCAGTTCTAAATGTGCTGCCTCACACTCAAGATACTTATGAAAACACACAACAGTCGTTTCAGCAAAATAAAGACCAGGTGCTGTCAAATGCAATTGTGGAAATACCAAAGTGCCACCCTGCTCTGATACTTGCAGTGACCCCAATGCATGCTGCCTGAGTTTCCAGCTCCAGCATCACATCCACTCATCACCATTTGTAGAGGCTGTTGGCTGTTGTCAGCCTCTACCTTTCACAGCCACATAATTAGTCAGTCGAGATTGAAAAACCCACTTTTCCCAGATCAAAAGTAAAATGACTTTAAAAAGAATCACAGTGGAATGACAATGTGAAAACATTAATCCAAAAATAAACATAAGCTCACCAGCAATTCTCTTCCCAATTTGCAGTGAGATTCTGAGTCTGTCAAATATGAGCTCTAATCTGTTCAAATCCCAACCTTGGTCAGGAAGGGACCTCAGGAAACTATACAGAGATGACTCCCCTACACTGAGGCAAGATAATAAAAATAATACCAAGGGGTAAAGAGTGAGAAGAACAGGTACTGGGGGTTAGTTTAAGATGCCATTCAGAAGGCAGCATTGCTGTACCATACACAATGAGGAGAACTCTCCTGCTGTTGTCTACTCAGAAGTTAAATTCCCTGGATTACAGAAGTTGGAAGGACTCTAGTGATACACTCACAAATATTTGCTCCAGCATGTAAAACCTGCACATACCTCTGCAGTCCCATTTTTCTTCAGCAGAGAAAAGCAAAAAGGGGAAGACACTATATCTTGTTTTACCAGAAATGTGCAATTTAGAAGAGTTTGCTTTTCAACCAGGCAGCATCCTATAAATATTTTCTCTCTGTGCACCTTATTCAGTGCATGTTTCAATCTACCAGACTAAAAGATAGCAAAAAGTCTGATTGAATGAAGACAATGGATGACACCAATATACCACTTCCCTACCAGGTCTGTAAAAGCAGTTGAAGTGCTCTAAGACAGCTGAACAGTAGTTCCTAGTATTTTATTCATGGAAAAACAGCCTTAAGTTCAGGATACATAATGAAATTCATCTGCAGTGCAGTACTTTCTACTCATGGTAGGGAAGTACTACAAAATCCCTCTGTGGGACATCAATGTTCTGCAGTTTGCATGAGCTCCAAGGCTCCACTTTGGAAATCCCTGCTTTAAAGCATTTAAACAATCTGCATAATAAGAATTACTAACTCAGGATATGATCACTGTTGTTCCCACTAGTCAACCTTATAAGTTTCCAAGACACAAACAGTTTTGCTCTGGATTTTGTTTCATTTGAGCTTATGCTGTCTGTTCTATACAGGAGATATTCTGCCTCCCTAAAAATATCCACTGGCTGCTACTTTTTCTGCATAACCTGTGATTTTGATGAACAATGAGGATGCTATTCTCTTCTGGGATAGTAACTGAGAAACATACTTTTCCACTTCTAACTTTTAACCCTAGTGTAAAGTCCCACAGACAGCTATCTTTAAATAGTAAAATCTTTCCAGTTCACAGAGAGGAAATGCATTCCTTCAGGGAATGTGTGAGAGGCTTGCAAAGGAAGAAAGGCTATAGCATATGAAATTATTTATGCTGTTGCAGGACAGCTGTCGTTGCTGCAGAGAACCCCTCTCATACTGGTGGTATCCAGTAAGATGGCAATGATCAAACCAGGACAGTCATGTAAATCCTTAAGCCCTGAGGCAGTACAGGTAGGTCAGACTTCAAAAAATGGTAGGGAGGCTTTACAGAAACTCATGCACCTGTCCTAAGAATACACACTGGGGACTTCAGTTTCCAGCTCAATCTAATCTGGTATCAATAGGGAACATTAAAATTGCACTGTAAACTGAAAACACAACAGTGTCATACATTTATTTAACAGTTGTTTTGGCAGCACACAACTGAAAAAAACCCACTAAAATAACCTACAAAGGAATACCAAGCACTTGAGAAATGGAAAGGGAGCACACTGAGAGTCCATATCATCTGGACAACAAGCTATTTGGCATCAATTTGCAGCTGCATTGGCTGATGAGCCCTTCACACAGAAGGCAGAATTCATGCAGTGGTCTAAATTAAAGAAGAAATGTACTCTCTGTTAAAGCTGCAGCATGTTTAGCAGTGTTCAGTACAGTAGTCTGCATGTTCATTAACACTGGAAAATAGAATAAATGAACCTGAATAAAAGTGATTAGAACAGTTGGGTTTTAACTCTTTCAACTCTCTCATGTTTCCCAGAATTCTTCAGCAAATTCAGGTCAGATGCTTAAACCATGAACTGCAGGAGTTCAGTTATGACAACTTGCATCACTGTCCACTCCCTGTTTCAAAGTGTAGATCCTGCTCTGAAAGAGACCCTAAAAATGGGGTGATGAAGTTCCATAGATCAACAGTTCCATTATCCTCTTCTGCACCAAGTGCTAACCTACAGGGAGCAGGCTTTCTGCCCAGTGTAAACTGGAGTTTATAGGTATTTGAAAGCTAGATTACAAGGAAGGCTATTTGCTTGCTTGCTTTGTTGCTACTCTCGTGGAAATAGCACTACTTTTGCCTAAAGGAGAAGATACTCTTTTGTAATTTCATTGAATTCAATGTGTGGTAAAATCCCTCATGGGAATTCAGCCACTTGATTTATCCTGATGGATATAAGAAATAAATTTAAAAGGAGGCAGAAGCATGCAATCCAAGAAGGAAAAGGCATTTCTGCTAAGCAACACTTGCAGTATATATATATATTTAATTTTTTTTGCCAATAAAATGAGCCCATAACATTGCATCACCTTTGTGGGTAGATAAAGGGGGGAAAAAAAAATCATCCTCCTGCACCTCTGCATGGCACTATCACAACAGACTCTGCAATCCTCAGGGCATGAAGCTTGCTCTTCCCATGAACTCCCAAAGTACATGGGGATCCAGCTGTAGGTGACTGCATAGCCTTAAGGCAGCTCTCCTCTGTGCATCATCCTCCACTCTCTAATCCATTTTCCCCATAGGACCTGTATCTTACTGAACACCAGAGGGAATGGTTCTGAAGATCACCACAACAGTGCAGTGAGGACAATCTATTTCTTACAGGAATATTATTTTAGATTTTAATAAGTATTTAGTGAATGGAGAAAGAATACAGAGGAGGGAAGGATGCTCAGTGAAGTAACTAAAAGTTGCTCTGTGAAACAGGAGTTCTCTCTCTAACAAAGCTCCAGGGTAAGCCCAGTCCACTCATTTAAGTGAGCAGTCAAGCTTGTGAATCCCTGATGACTAGACACACTAATGATTTAATCTGAAGTTCTGAGCACTCCTTGTGCCCACTGAAATCGAGGAGATCTCTGCTTGGAATGAGTGAAGTATTACATAATGCTGTTCATCTCACAAATGCATCTTAGTTACTTTATACTGTGCATCCAAAAACTCAGTGGATACAGAAGAAATCAAAGGGTTTATCACAGGAGGAGCAGAAACAATACATTGGACCTAAGGCACACAGGAATTATATTTTAAACAAAACTGGGAATGAAAACCACTGAAGAGTGCTGTCTTATCCTCACCCTCTTTAAACCCTGGAGAAACAAAGTATCTGTGATAAATAGCAGTGCACACCTAGGAACTGATGGATTGTATTGTAATGTTTGTGGCATGGAGAAAGATGTAAACCAGCCAAACTACTTCAGTGCTAAATTTTTGATTATTTGACTCTAACTTCCACAACGCTCTTTTTAACATCATCTATGAAAACTGAAACTATCACCAATTTGAGGGATGAAAACTGTGTATACGCACTAGTCAGAGTAATTTTATTTTACACTGATTAGATTAAATGCTAAAGCAATGGCTGCAAACAAGTGCAGATTTTAATGATGGACTGGAATGAAATTTTCTGCTTCTTAGAGCTGAAGCAATCTTTCTTTCCAATTATAAGCAGTTTTACTGTAATAAATGGGAAACTAGGATACTGCTGGACTAGATGAAGGATTTTTTAACTACTGTTAAGATGTTAGTTAAGATGTTACTGTTAGGATGTTTTAACTACTGTGGAGAAGAACAAAAATTACCAAAGTAGCGAGAAAAATCTTTCAGCTCAAGATATATCACTTCTGTCTAAAATTTCACTATCTCAGGAATCTCTGTAGAAAATAGCAAAGTGAGAAACTCCAGATTTGGAATCAGCAGGATGGCCAGGCAAAAGAGAGGCCTGAGTGCTCAGTTGAAACCTTCTTGAGGAGCTTCCACTTTTCTCATGTATTGGGTAAGTAAATGAACTTGAGCCAGAGGCTGATTTCATAGAACTGATTTGTTTATCACTACCTGCTTATAAAAACAAAGCTAAAAACATTGGAGGGCTGTGAGTGTGTATTGATGTATGTATGTGTATCTATCTATCTATCCCTATAAGGTGTAAATGAACCATGGTCTCATCAAAGCAGTTCTTTCAACAGCCTCTTCCTTAGTCAACAGTTGGAGTAGACTAAGCAGAAACACTCTGGTACAATAAATGACACTAAAAAAGCAACCTCTCAAATAATACATCTTCACAGTAACTGTTTTCAAAGTCACTGGCCTGTCTATGATGATGGAAGACCAAGATTTGAGACACTGCTCTAGCAATCTCAGTAAAAGCAGCCATTTCAGCACTTTTGTAGTTGTAACAGGCCCCCTGTACACATCCATTCTACTGTGATGATACATCCTCCTCCTGAACATGCTGAAGAAAGAGCAACTAAATGATGAACACATTAGCCCACACATTCTGGCTCTCACCTGGAGTTGTACAGCCTGGAGGAGGAGAGCTAGCTAGGAAGAATAAAATAAATCACTGACTGAAATAGGCATGAAATTGGAGGTGCTTCTCTGTATTTGGTAGGATGATTTGAGTAGTACTAATCCTGTTTTAGTGTAAAACATGTGCTGGATGGAGTAACCTACCTACTGGTGTCCTCAGCCCAGTTTTATACCATTTATGCATATTCTTACACATTGGCAGGGTTTTATAGGAGGCTGGAAATGCAGCCAGTATGGGTTTGGGGGTTTACACAGAGATTTCTGCAGTAGGTTCACAGAAATTCCTTTTGTTATTTTGAAATCTGGCTTCAGTCTGAATTAGACTACAAGATACTTGAAATCTCTTCCAGACTCGTATTTCTATCAATGTGTTCAAAAAGGTCCCCTAGTTTTTACAGAAATAGTAAAACAACATAATCCTTCCTCAGACAGCCACTGGAGAAAGGGTATTTGAAAGAGTTCTCACACAGGCATTTCTCCTCTACTGTTCCCTTCAGAAAAAGAAAAATGGCTAAAATTTATCTTAGAATTAAGTAAAAAGGGCCACAAAGATGATCAAAGGACTAGAGAACCTCCCCTATGAGGATAGGCTGAATGAGATGGGGTTGTTCAGCCTGGAAAAGAGAAGGCTTTGAGGGGATCTTATAGCAGCCTTTCAGTACCTAAAGGGGGATTATAAGATAGGAGAGAGATTTTTCAGCTGGTCTGATTATAATAGGACAAGGGGGAACAGATACAAGCTGAAGGAGGGGAAGTTTAGACTGGAGCTTAGAAGGAAGTTCTTTACCTGGAGAGTGGTTAGGCACTGGCACAGGTTGCCCAGAGAGGTTGTGGATGCCCCATCCCTGGCAGTGTTCAAGGCCAGGCTGGATGTGGCCCTGGGCAACCTGGTCTAGTGATTGGCATCCCTGCCCATGGCAGGGGAGTTGGAACTAGATGATCTTTAAGGTCCCTTCCAACCTGGCCATTCTATGATTCTATGAAGAATATTTTGATAAAGAAACTGAAAGGCAATTCAAATAGCACAGTCTGTATTGCACCATTAAAACAGACCCACTCACAGCTAGCCCAGTAATTACTTTCCTTCATACTGTCACAATTTCAGTAAAATTAAACCAAAAAAAGCGATGCTGAGATGCAAATTGAAAACTAACATTAGTCAGAGGTGTTCTCTGAAAGGTGAGAATAGGTTGACTGACTCAATCAGCTTGTTGGGTTGAAAGGAACTGAAGGACAATCTGAAGTCTTTTAGAAAATAGTATTCATCGAACTGGAGAGAGACAGCTAGGTTCTACCAGCAAATATTCACAAAGCAGCAGCACTAACCTTGTACTATGTAGGGAGTGTTCTCCTCTCTGGCTGGTGAACATTCAGGACGAGGGGCAGGGGCTGGTGGCCTGTTCAGGATAAAAGACCTGCGCTCTTGCCTCTTCTCCTCCTCCTCAGCCAGGACAAAATCATACAGGGACTCATCCAGCTCTGTGAAAGTGTATAGGTGTTCCTCCTCAGAATCTCCCTCACATGCATCTTGGTCTGCTATGTGTTCACTCCTCTCTGAAAAAAACAAAGAATTGATGTTCCATACACAGGGTAAAGAAAGGAGATTTGGATTTAACCTTAAGATGTAGAGTTTCCTATAGTAATTCAGAGACTTAATTTCACTTCTAAACTAAAGCACTCTGACTTTCAGAGGCTTCTTTTCATCATCTGAGTCTGTAGGAGAGGATGTCCCAAAGGAATAATTCCAACTTTGGGCCCTCTACTTGATTTCACATCAGGTTATCAAAAAAAGATGCTTGTCTATTAGACCAAAAATAAATAGGCTTGTATGACAGAAATATTGAGTGCCCAAGTTGCTCCCACAAGAATCACACAAACATGTTCTTCAATGGTGAAGCCAAGTAAGTGGCGATTGTGGCCCTTGGCATTTTGGGAAGTCAGGCTATTTGTTAGCTGTTGCAAGAATGACTTAATTGAAACTCATTTTAGAAAATGCTGGGGTTTGTCTCTCCTGTATCTTCAAGGATCCACTTGGTTTTGAGGCCTTGACTAAGAGCTACTGCAGGAGATGGTGAAAAAAATTTAAAAGCCCCTTACAGCGTAGATGAAATCTATGACTTCTGATAATCTATGCTAAGAGTAGCAATACCCCTTCCCCCCCCCCCCAACTTCCCTGACTCTCTGCACTCCCTGTACTTCACAACACAACTACTCAGAACTTGATTTCCTTTAGTTTACAGCATTAAAAGGAACTGAGTTTCACAATACTCAGATTTGGTTTGTCTTTAACCCCCACCCCAGACTAAGAGTTAGAAGCTGTTGCTGAGGCTGGTGTTCCTTGTGAAGACAACCCATCTATCCTGAAAGAACAGCAGACCTGCCTGGAATTCCTGTACTGAGTCATGTTTTCTTCATGTTGTAATCTACTGCCTGTACATCTGTGTCTGCTAAACTAGGCTGTAGTCACTCCTGGTGTTTTCAATTTTTGGCTCCTATTTAAAGAATTGTTTTGTCTGTTGATGGGTTCAGAGGAGCTAAACAATCTTTTTAAGTGGGCTACATGTATAAATGGGATGTGTCACTTATAAATGGGAGGTATTATTAATACATACTATCAAGACATTCTCACTAAGATATAAAAATGTTTTAAAAACACAAGTGGGATTAACACACTTGTCATATTTAATGTGAAAAATACTGTGTTTCCATGTCACTACAAAAGTTCTGTGTCTTTCTCTGTAGGATATTCTTTCTTTCAACTCCCACAGAGGGCACTCTCATGCCACTGCCAAAACAAAGACTTCAAGAGGGGACTTGCCTTTTAGCTATTCCACAGCAACACTTTAAAGCAAGTAGCTGACTGAAAATACACAGCAATGACTCATTAGAGCTCCTCTTTGAAAGCAAGCATCATCCTCAGTTAGATGATCCCATTCCCCAGTGATGAAACCAAGGCTGACACTTGAGGAAAATTCCCAGCATGTTTTCAATGTACCATTCACACAGGAGTGTTTTTAGGTGCACTCTGTTCAGCACAGGACACTAGATAGATAAGCCTTTTCTGCTGGTACCCACATAGAGACAAGCAGCATTTGGCAGAGAGAATCACCTCACTAGCTGGTACAGCCACATGACAGCTGTTACAACACAGGCACTTACATCAAACCTACACTAGCAACCCTGTAGGCCAAACCTGACCCCTCATTTATGCACACACATAGCTACAGGTGAGTATTTTGTGGGAAGCAAAACACATCTTCAATGTTTGTTTTATCCTGCTCCTCTTTCTCTATCCACCTATGACTTCCTGCATATAGTCAGCTTTTTCTTTCACAGCAGACAACAGGATGAAAACCTACCTGTAGCAGGCTATAAGGCTAGAAAGCTATTTCTCTCTACTTCTGTGAACTTCAAAGTGCTTGGTGGTGGTAATTTAAGACTCCAATAGAGTCTGGCACACTTAAAAACAGAGTTAACAGTAATAAGTACTGGAGAAACTGAGAAGCAATTTGTGTGTACACTTATCAGTAGTATCCATGACAAATAAGAATGCTTTTTTCCCCTACATGACTATTTCAGACTGGTATTTAAGCCTGAATTCTTTTGCATACTTGTTTTTCCCAATGAGGAAAAAAATGATAATCATCCCTTCTGAAATAGATGCAAATAGTGTTTTGGGCTTCTGGTCACCTGAATCAAAATACACCACTAAATTTTAGATTTGTACTCTGGGGCATAAGTATTAAAAAAAAGAAAAGGAAAGAATTTCATGAAAGGTCACAATTTCTCCCTCTCTTGTCAATCTGCAACACAGTATAACTTTTTATTTCTGACCACAACACTAGCTAAAATGTAATAAACCACTATGTTACTTCTCTTCACACACTCCCTTTCTATTCACTCTATCTGTGAAATTCCGAGATGTAATAAACCAAGATAGTATGTAATATTTTTAAATGCTAAATACTTAAGTCAACTTGACAAAAACACAAGTTCAATCTTTTTTTTCAAGCCTCTCTCATAAATCCAATGCATCATGTATTATTTGGCAGCTCTCTGAGATGGGCAGAGTGAGGAAAACCTGAAACTGTAACAGAGCAGCCCCTGAGCACTATTAGCTGCTATACCTGGTCATGAACATCTTGATGCAGCAAAGTTCATATGCAGATGGGTACTTTGCAGAATTAAGGCCATAATACCTACCTCCTGCTTTTAGAAGAAGTGACCATACATCATTCTCTATCTACAGCAGTACCTAGTCTGCACTTGCACATGTTTGTATCTGGAGTTGTTTTCCTCCCAAGATCATACCTTGTGATAAATTGTGCAGATTGTCCTGTCTTAGGATGCCAGGGAAATTTCGAGGGGGAGGAGGGGGTGGCCTCTTACACAAGAAGCAATGTCTTCTGTTCTCTTCCAGATTATCAGGTATGCAGGCATACAGATTGTCAGGACTGTTCTGAAAGCTGTAGGAATCTTCCTTTTCTTGATTTTCATATTCTGTCTCCTCTCTGCTGTCTCCTGCATCATCTTCCTTTTTCTCATCCCTCTCAGCTTCTTGCTGCCATCTTGATCCCATTTCATATTGATCTTCTGGTTTCTGCTTGGCTTTTAATGCTAAAGAATGCACTATTTCAGTTAAAATTGCCATCTGGAAACATTTCCCATTTCAAGGATTCCCACAGAAGCAACACAATGGCTAATAAAACTTTTATGAACTGATACAGTAGGAAAGCTGTCAAACACATACTGTCAGTGAAAAGCTTTTTAAATATTTACCAAATCAACAGGAGAAGTTTTTATTGTTTCTTGCTACTCTGATACACATCATCTTCATGCACGTAATGTTAAACTTCTCTGGAGCTGCTATCAAAATGAAATCACACAGACTTATCTTGCCTCTCTGATTTGTACTATTTGACTGTCAGTCCAATAGAGTGCAACACTTGGTAAAAGAAAGCCATTGCTCACACAGCTGCAGAACTTGGTTTTATACAATAGAGTTTGGGTGCTTATTGAAATCTCTCTAAAGTGAAATAAACACTGCCCCTGGGAGACATGGGTGCACTCCTGGGGAAATGGAGCTCTTCTGTCTTGTAGTGGCCCACAGAGCACAGGACAAGAGTATAGCGGAGAGCTGTGAAAGCACACATCTAAATCACTATGTACAGCAGCAAGACTTAGGTAGTCCACCTCAGTAACACAACAGAGTCCATCAGCAGTTTTACAGCCAATGCACAGCAGGTAACATTGGGCCTTTCAGGTAGCTTTCCATTCTGATGGTGATGCCTTTCTTTTGCCATTGATTCAAATGNTTCGTTCGCAAAGCCTAGCCACGACGACGATAATTCAAATGGGAGGTCAGGGCACTGAGCTGGCTAACATAGCCAGCAGTTACAATCTGTGTTCTTCCTCTGTGTGTCCATAGTGTGACAGAGACAGTGAAAACATCTCAGAGTTAGCCAGGTTTCTAGTTTACATTTTCACAGTGTCTGCTATCTACCTAGATGTGCTAAAGCAACTGGTTTAAACTTGGCAAATAAGAAACATCATTTTCATACAGAATACGAGACAGTTGAAAAGATAAAATTGACAACAAACAGATAAGGTAGAAACAGGATAAAGGTTAGCTTTATACATCTATGATGCTGTAAAACATATGCAAAAGATATTCCATCAGTAAATGCAAACAAGCAACTTTGGGGAAATTCAAGGGGAATATGACCACACACATTATCCACAAGCTTGTCATCAGTCTATGCTCAGATGCATGAACATCAAGCTGCAAACTGTCTACTGTCAGTGTCTCCACAGAGAATTTGGCCACACCTCCAGGCAGTGCCTCCCCTGGTATGAAGGCTGTTCTCTGAGAACTTGGGAGAATTCCATGTTTTCTAGATTCAGAGCACGGATCACAAGATTCTAGAATTTCCCAGGAGGGCTCACTGCACTGAGGTTTTACAAGCAGAAAAACTGAATCCCTCCCCTGCTTTCCCTTTTGCCCTGTGACATCTACCCTCCCTGGAAGTTGCAGTAACATGTGGAAATTGAAAGTATTAAAAGAATTTGCCCCTTCTGTTTGCCCTACTCAATTAATAGAGCTCATGCTTTGTTCCTGATAAAGCTGTCTAACAACATGACTTACTCACGGCTGGTTGAGTTTCTGAGCCTAACATCAGCACGTAAGTGTCATCCTCTTCTGCTTCCTCCTCACAACTGCTGAAATTATCTGCTGCATTAATCTAGAAAGAAAAAGAAAGAATATTCTTTTGGTGACATCATCTCCTAACTTCACACTGATATAATATTCAACATTCTACTAAGGGGAAAGTAGAGACAGAAACATCATGCATTCAACTATCTAGTGGTATATGTACCCCAGGCAAAAGGAACGCATAGGGACACAAGGCTCTGCCATGAAGTGATATCCAAGTTTGAACAGCAAGAAGTGAAACTACTTGACCTTTCCTTAGCACTGTGCTGGCCAATGCACACAGGTCCCAACTCTGCTTCCAACTGTGAAGAACTCATAGGTAATGACCAAAGACCAATAACTAAAAAATAGAAAGTCTATAGGACATTACTGAATAGCTCAAGGATGCACAAAGCACGAGAAGTTTCTGAAGAGCTCATTACAAACAGTGCCTGTATCCTAGTGGTTGGCACCCAAAGCTGCATGTGCACTGATAAAAGAGAAATGGGACTGCAAAGCATGTTAGCAGCTCTACTTCAGTGCCCAAATGTGGCAAGGTATTGTTTCTTGTTCCTCTAGAGACCTGTTAGTGCTATTCAAAATTAACCTGAGGAAGGTCAGAACAACAGGTTCTCCCAAATGTTATCAATGTATTTCTTCAAGCAGAAGAGGAACAAGCTTCTGCTCACCCATAGCCACGAAGACCAAATTTGTAACACAGCTACAGACAGTTCTGTTGTCTTAAAATATGCAACATACACTTGTTAATTGCTGATTTTCAGAAACAACTGGAATTTCAAAAGGTGATCCTTTTTTTTTCCAAGGAAACCAGCAGGATCTTGATTGCCATGCAAGTGTCATATTAAACTATCCTGCATAGTAACAGCAGAGACCTCAATAATTACTCAGGAATCTTCAATCACAAAATGTTAACTCTGGAGGTTTGAACTCACCAACCCCCAAACAGGAAGAAAAATAGCATGGTCCATGTATCATCAAATCAGCAAGATTAATTACAGGCAGATTAGCAGACAGTAGAGTCAAGGGGAAGAACTGAACTGAGGGATCTATACCCTTCTGCATGGCACAGAAACTGATATTCATGAGCTCATGCCAGACTCTCAAGAAGTTTGTTCCTAGTATCTTCCTGGCATACACAGCCACTGTCTCAGGGACAGAGTTCTCTTTGTGTGAAAAGGGAAAAGGTTTGGAGAAATAGTGGATTTTTCTAGGGAACTGAGAATGTCTTGTTCCCTGCTGCTCCTGTACAAAGCCATCTCATGAATCTCAGCCTTAAGATAGTGCACACTTCACACTGTACATCAGGTGCCTTCATGGCCCAAGCTTTGCTTTGCTGCTTTAAGAATACACCTGAATCTCCACAAAGCTATACCTGCCTCCAACAACAAAGTACTAATCTCTCTCTTCTATGCCCATTTAATGTACACATCAGTGACAGAATCCTCTGTTTTACTTGAGCTTCCCCATCATTTATCTGGTTCCTCTACACTTCACAGAAACATGATATCTCTCTAAAAGCCCTGAAGTTAGAGCTTTTCAGTTACAGCTTTTATTTTCAAAAGATTTAGGCCTGCATGTGCTAAATATAAGTGTACAGGAAGGGGGGAAAAAGTCTTCTGGTAAGTTCAGTGTTTCTCTTATGAACAGAGGATGGGTGCAGAAGAAATCAGGCAAGCAGAGCTCTAGTTGTATTAAGCTGTTCTGCTTTCTCTGGTCCACACCAGAGAAATTCTTTCAAGGTGTTCACTTTCATCTTTGCAAACACAAAGTACACATGGATATATAATTGGCAGAATGAGGTCAAAAGGGTAAGTGGAAGAAACAAGAGTTTCTTCTTTGGCCTAGATATTTCTCAGCTGAAAGAAACCTGGTAACTCAAAGGAAAGCCATAGAATAGATATGATTAATATGCACCTTTGACACCTCAGTGTTTCAGAAGACTAAGTCAGTCTACTCTGCTAGCTTACAGTAGCTCCACCAATAATGCTGAGTCTTAGAGAATTCAGGATCAGTTTAGTCCTTGACTACACTTCCTAGAAGTCTCCTGGACCTGGGAGACATAGAAAAGCTGAACAGATGGAAACAATCTTTAAATAAATATGTTTACGCTAGGAAAAAGATTCTGTATAATGCATAAATGATTCCAAAAAGCCTCCTGTGACACTGGGCATGATGACACTGCAGCTGCAAATGGTGCAACATCTCCAAAGGCAGTGGAGAGTGTCCTCATTTAAGAATGCCAAGCAATGTAGCTAGCTCAGAATAATGCCATTGCTCAGCTTGCAAACCCTGCCAGGAGGTCCTGAATGAATGCCCATTACTTCTAGCTTTGGAGTATCTTTTATATGGGCTAAGTCCCCTAACTTGTGTGTAATAGCACAGCCAGCATGATGTTTCTACAGCAGAAATTAGGGTGTGCTCTACAATATGCACACAGACCTGAGACTTAAATATCTTTGAGTCTGTAGGGCTGAAAATGGCTCTTTGATTTACTTTGAGATTTCTTATGGATATCAAGCCACCTTCCAAAGGAAGAATTAGCTTTATTGGAAAACAGTATTACCAGAAAAAAAAAAAAAGGTATTAAAAAGTTGTCAGCACAGAACTGCTCTGAAACTCTAGTTTCTGAGTTAGCAATAAAATCTCCTTACCTCAAAATGCAGCAGTACTCTTGGAATGAATTGAAAGACCTCTGATAGACTGATGATGTTTCAAGCTCCAAGATTAAATGCCATCTCTCAACATCAAAAGGTAGATATTTAATTTTCTTTCAGTTATGTATTTTATCTACCTTGATTAAGCTTCATGTCAAACTAAAGACTTTCAAAAAGGCCAAGATTTTAATAGCTTCAAAGCTGTTCCTCTTATACAAAGTCTGAATTGATTTATCTCAGTTATTTACCCAGGCATGCCATTAGCAAAATTATTATAACCATCTTGTCAGCATTTTTTGCACTGCTCTTCTGAAAAAGAACATCCTTTTCAAGGTACATTTTCTCAAGATCTCCTCCTTCTTATACAAAGGATTTTCTCACCCCTCAAAAATAGTTCTCTCCAGTGAAATATGCACTGAGAGGGAATCCTCCCCTCAGCAAGGGCCCACACCACTGAAATTTGGTGCATTGCACCTTCTTGTACAGCAAGGAATGAAACATTAAAGAATTCAGAGGAATCTAACCCAAAAGTGATATAGTATCAAGTTATGGCAAGAGTCAGAGGCATCTGGACATCAGTACTTATAAACAGTAACTCACAGATAAATATATCAATCACAGCTCATGTTAGCCTTTATTTATAAGATATAAATGGATATAAATGTAAATATATCTATACCTTATATTCCCTGAAACAGTAACAGAGCTTGTTATGGTACACTGCTCAGTAGCTTTCAAAATCAGATCTTCCTGTTTAAATTGGGCCTGGGACAATGTTTAGGGTAGTAATTCATTAATTCATGTTGATTCTTACATGCTTGATTCCATTGTTTTGCAATTGTCTCCTTATTAGTTGCCCTTTTCTTCCAGAAAATCAACCCTTAAGTTGAAATTCAACTGTATATATACATATCTCTACCTTTTTTACATGGAATAATTACATCACATCTGAATTTAGACTCATACCTCTATTCCACCTTATTATATTTCTTAAAATAAACAAAAATATATGTATACAGAAGCTTCCATGACTGTGTTGTAATATGGGAATTCATGCTTTCTCCTATGTCCTCAAGAAAATTAGGACAATTGCTGAAGAAAATCCTTACCATTGCTTGTAATATTCTCATTGATCCTTTTGACAAGACATTCTCTTTAATTATGGCTCAATTAAAAAAGATTAGTCCATGTTAGCTCCTTTACAGTGACAGATACAATATAGGGTAGCTCATACAAGTGCATTAGAAGATTTAAATTGTTGTATGGGCTAACAAAGAGTAGCTTGTTTAGGCTTCAATATGAAATACAGTATTGAAATGCTGACACAGACTCAACAGTTTTGTGTCTCTGTTAACTAATCTGTCAGCCCTTCTGTGGATTATCCCTCTGTTTCTTGCAGATTTGTTTTCTCAAGGCACAGAATCACAGAATCACCAAGGCTGGAAAAGACCTCCAGGATCATCAAGTGCAGCCTATGACCCAATACACCACAACATCTAAACCATGCCACTCAGTGCCACATCCAATCTTTTCTTAAACACCTCCAGGGATGGTGACTCCACCACCTCCNGTTGTTGTGGCCAAAGTGTAAGACTCTGCACTTGGCCTGGTTGACAGCACAACTCTGTGTTGTCTAGTGTTCATTGTCATTGTACCCAAGAGCTCACATGATGCCTTGGCAAACTCTTTAAATGTGAACACATTATTTCAGAACCACTTCCAACACTGAAGGAAATGGATATTCTGTAGGGCACCACACTGAATCTCTCCATGAGACACTGCAACTTAAGACTGTTTTCTTCCCCACCTGTAAGTCAGACCCTGCCAGGCCTGCCCTACCAGGATATGCTCTGCAGCATTCTCCCCAGATAGCCTCTGCTTCTGATGTTTTTGTATCCTGTGTAAAAGATGCCTGAAGGACATCATGTTTTCCTTCCTCAAGACAAGACTTTTCTTTCCTGAAAGTCTGTGTGTAACTGGCTGAGCTAGGTGATCCCCTTCTTTTCAGGACACACTGTTTTTTCTTGTAGCCAGTATATTGAGTAGGAGAGCAGGAAAAAGGCAGCTCCCTGTAGCCAGTCTCACAAAGCCCAGAGTAGAGAGGGTTACTGCAGGTCACATATAAATTTTAACTCTAATCTTAATTCTAATTCAATTTTCACACCTCAGCCACTCTGATCTGACCTTTGACTATCTGATCTTCTTCTGGACTCTAAGGCATTTCCAGCTGCCTGTGGGATAGCATTCAGGCTTGCTATCAGACATCTCAAAAATATTATCCAGTCACACTAAGGCCTGCTCTTTCAGAGCTAAGGCAGATCTGGTTGCTTGATTTGTTTATAACACGTCACCACAACACTCCTCCTAATCCTATTACCAGAATTCAAAGTCTGCAGCTCTGCTCATTCATCTGTCTCCCACTACTCTGCAGCTCAGAATTTCAGCTCAGAGGATGACCCTGCTATGGCTGTTCTCCAGGCACAGCTTTAGGCATCTTCTGACTAAGCAGCAGGATAACATTGGTGGTCACCTGGAACTGAACCTCTATTGAACACCAGAAGAGAACAGTTTTAACACGTGGCTTTCCTGAGATGCACCAATCTGAAAGACTCCAGAGCTGCCCTCTCCCTCTGCTAATTTGGAGTCATGATTCTCCTGGGACCCTAAGCAATGAGTTGCCAAATGGTGGTTAAAGCTATCACAGCCTATATGGCCTTGTTAGAAAAGCTGTGAGGGTGTGAGTACAGCAATGCTTTATTTACCAGCTATGCAGGTACATGGGTGCCTAAGTCTTTGGGGTCAGTGCATCCTAATTACTATTGTCTCTAAATATATTCTGGCCTCAAGTTGCACCAGAGGAGGTTTAGATTGGATGTCAGGAAAAGTGTCTTCCCAAAAAGGGTTGTTAAGCATTGGAATAGGCTGCCCAGGGAGGTGGTGGAGTCACTGTCCCTGGAGGTGTTTAGGAAATGTATGGATGTCCTACTTGGGGACATGGTTTAGTAGCACAGTAGTGATAGGTAGATGGTTGGACTTGATGATCTTAGAGGTCTCTTCCAACCTTAATGATTCTGTATAAATATCATTATCAAAGAAAACCAAGCAGACATGGATCATTTACATTTCTGCTTTCAATATATTTTTTCTTTTTTTTTTTTCTCTTTAATGCAGCCCTCAATACTGCATACAGTCCTTAGAAGTAAAATCAACAGCTTGGAAAACATGGAAGTAGATGTGAACTGGGAACATTTCAAAACTTCAAGTAACTGGTAAGAGGATGCCCACCCCATAAATCACTAGACTGGAGCATGGAGTTGGAAGGAATTTGAAAAATCTATTATCTAAATTGCTAATAGGGCAGGATGACTCTAATCAATAAGTCTTTCCATTTTGACAATGAATTGCTGAAAGCAAGCCTTATAAAACCATTTCTTATCACTTCTGATTTCTCTTGTCAGCTGCACTTCATTTTGCACCTTGGTCTTTCTCATAATATTCTTAAGTACCTGTGGTACACTTCAGTCTTTGACCTTAGTAACCTGATACAGTTTCTACTTGCTCTGGATTTCATTCTCCTGTTTGGGATTGTTCTCTTACTCCACACTGAACTAAGTTTGCACTTAGATATGCTTGCTTTTTGCTATTATGTTTTCATTTCTCATTCCAAGCACAGGAACTGTATACAATAACATACCTTAGATGAGCTTCACCAACACTACTCCGTCTGGATATTTTCAATGACTACTACTTCTTTGTTTACAAAGAAAAGAATCCTCCAGCTATTTCCTTCACTTTAAACATAAAAATCTCACCAATACCTTTAAAATCTTGCTGGAAAATGCCTCTTGCTGTTTTCCCTTCCAGGCAAACACTGGTGCTCTGGACCTCAGGGCAAGTCTACGCATTGCTGGTATAAAAAGCAGAGCTCTTTTTCCTGTTTACCCTTGACTGTATTTCCTGAACAAGCTACCCTCTTTCATATAAACCATGTAAATTATTCCCTCAGCTGCTGCACAATTTAATTGCAAGTTTGGTTACATAAAAGAAATGTATCCTCATCTTAATTTCTGTATTTCTTATTATTTTTATACATGTACTACATGTACCTAAGTTTTTGGAGCACTAGCCTACTTTTTCTTATTTTTTTTTAGGCTAAAAATCCCTTTCAACTGAAGTTCTAAAGAAAACTTCTGCCTTCCCAGTCTACAAACAATACAAATCACTACTGATGAGCAGCATTTAAGATTCTGGAAAAGGGAGATAACACAAGCAAGCTGAGCCTCAATTTGAGAGTAACAAGCCATCATATGATCATGGGATAGAGAGGGATGGCCTTTTCATCTATTCAACTCAAAGTAATGGCAGGAACATCAAAAGAAGATATGCTGGCTTCCTCCTAAAGAAAGTATGCTTGATTCTTCTAAAATGGTCAGCTTGCTGAAAAAACAAAACAACAACAAACCCCATCCAAACAAACAAACCCCTCCAGTTTCTACACCCTCTCTAGTGCAAAGTCTCTTCCAGGTAATTTAAAAAGAAAAGTAAGAACCTGGTTTTTCTAAGTGACACAAATTCTCAGTCATTTCATGACCTTTTCCACGTGACTTCCTGACCTAATGGTCACCTTATTGATCACAAACTGTACAACTGAAAACCAGGATTGCCTCTGATAAATAAACCTCAGAAGAAACTCAGCTGTTATCGTCTCACAAAATCTACTTTCATGTATGCTGCAAAGATGTAAAAAACAGATTAAATATAATTCAAAATACTGCCACACTACAGATTCTGTGCCCTACGGTGGTGTTTCTGGTCTCAGGAACAGATAAATAGTTTCTCCAATGATTTCATCAGTTCATGTTTCATTACTGAATCGTTTCTCAGGTTTGACCCAAACATACTCATTTGGAAAGGCATCTCTCTTCCTTACCTAGCATTAAAGCATCAACAAAATATAGTTTTTACCCCTACTCTGCCTCCAAGTGCCTTCCTCACTGCCAACTTCATCTGCATTTTAATGTTAGCTAGTTTTAGATGGGTGACACATCCACATTTCATTTAGAAAGGACTATAAATTCTGCAAATGCAGGACTAGATTCCAACTCCTAAGTCCTACCAGAATAACAATTTTAAGGTTAACTTTATGGAGCACTTCAGGGTAGTTTTTGATGGACAAGCATTCCCACTTTGGTGTCACTGAAGACAATCTTCCCTCCCTTTCAGTAAAAACTGATGTTGGGGTGAGTGTGGTGAGCCCTTCCCAAAAGAAAGGGCTGTCCTTCTGGCCTGCATGTTAAGAGCTGGCTTACTCTATGCCATCTGCTCCCAGAAGGCAGCAGCAACAATAAATCATTGCTTTCCTCTGTTACTAGATATCCAGTGGTATATTTGGCAGATGATTGCTTTCTATGGGAGATGAACTGTGCTGGCAAAACCAAAAGCTCTGTCCTCTAGCCCAAGCAGGGTGCTGGGTGCCTCCCAGGAGGAGAAGTCCTCTCCTGTGCTCTGAGGCTTTATTAACCAGAGACCTTCAGTACATTGCTGGCTGATGTGGATACAGACATCACCAGGCAGGGATTACAGAGGTGAGAAACTTCCACTGCTTAATGGACCACAACCATAGCTATAGCATTCTCTTACTGGAGTGAACAAGCACAGATCAAAATGGGATGGAAATAGAGTAAAGTCATCTCAGAACCTCAAGATAGAAGAAACTCTTTTCCTTAGCTGGATTTTTTCCTCCATTTCCCTGTCACAGGCATACCAGACTTGCTTTCTAAAGTATTTGTTCTGCTTGCAGAGAAGCTGGATTGAAACACAGTAATTGGCCTTTTGTTCCAGCTCCAAGTGATTTGCTCATACCACTCCTCAGACCTGCCAGCACTGTCTGCTTAGAACCTAGATGCAGCAAGCAAAGCAGAAGTGCCCTCAAACGTATCACCATTTAGGATCCATCTTCACAGTTCCTGCTCCTTCTGTGTCACCCTTGCTACAGTCTAGCCTATACAATGCCCTTTGTCACTGGGCCTGGCAGAACTTGCCAAGAGCAAAGGTGAGAACTAGATATACTCTGGGAAATATTTTCCATTTGCACTCTCAGTATTCATGAAATGCAAACAGGAAATCTGGCAAACATTTTCTTTCCTTCAGGTCCACCTGTATCCCTGAGCTAGTCTAGTGACTAGGCATTCTGGTTAGAAGAATCTTTCCAACTCTCAAGTCTGCATTAACATTACCAATATTCACATATTCTACAATGTAAAATATTCAAAGTATTGGAAGCATTTAAGTATTTATTATTCATTTTTCTTAGGGCCCTGTATGAGCACCTGGAGAGATGACTGAAGAAGCCAGCTTCATAAAATTGATTGCATGCATGAGGACAGATCCAACATTATTGTTCATTAGTTTTATTTATGTTAAGCACTTTTACTACTCTATTACCTTGTTTGATAACTCATACTTGAAAAAAAAACAGATGAAAAAACACAGATTTCTCTAAAGCATAGCACAGTGAAACATTCAATACAGTGTTATAATCAAGGACAAAACCCACTTAGGAATCTAACCTGGTTTTAAAGCTTGGCAGGTGGGAAGAACAGAGGTGGAGAGAAGTTTTGCTGCACATGTTCTGCCATGCAAGGCTGAAATAGAGCACAGTTTAAAGCAGCATGGGCTGACTGGCCCAGGGGCTGGATCCAGTCCTTGAAATACTTGAACTTAGCCTCCTGACCTAAGCAAGACTTGTCTTAGAGAAAGCCAAGAACAGCATATATTATCCTGCCAGCCCAAACTGCTGCTACCTTCTGCTTACTCCCCATGTGTCAGAGCAAGCTGTGTGATGTGCAAGGCACACTGCCTTCTCAAAGAGCACGGCGAAGCCATCCGCTGTGCGCTCCATGCTGCTGTACAAGGTGGGCCCCCAGCTTCCACCTTTTCTGCTTCATCATGGATGAGTGTCCATGCCTCAGCTCTAAACCACATTTTTGATTCATGTACATCTTAGGCTGTGCCCAGGAGCTGCGTGTGCAGCACTGCTGAGTCAGAGAGATCAGCACATCCAACAACCAGGAATGAGTTTGAAGACCCTTCTTGTTTACACAGGCATAAAAATCAAATCATAGTGAACTTTCTGCAACAGTTTAATTCCTCCTTTTAACTGAATTTCTGGGGGTGGGGAAGGCCTCTGTCAGTACAAATTCACCACCACTGAGAAACAAACAATAAACAAAATAGATAAATAAAAACTTGGTGTGTTGATAACCACGTATTCTCTTTGGGTTTAAATGTCCATTTACTATTACACAGCCTTCGTGACTACAGATTTGAGAGAAAAACATTACTGCAGAAGAAAGATAAAAGGACTGCTAAACACAGAACTTAATTTCTTAGTATATGCAAAAATGTGGGTTTTGTTTTTGTTTCTTTAAATCAAATCATTGCAGTCTCCATCTTCATTGGAGGAACTTGTGCTCACTTTCTCATTTGTGCTCTAATCTAACTACTGGGTATCAAGGGATTTTTCTTCTGAGAATTCAAAAATAAAATGCCTTCTCAGACTCATTTTAGCTCATTTCTCCTTTAATGACAATTCTTGTTACTTTGCTCCTCGTGCACCCACACAACTTTCTGAAAGACTTTCAAATCTTATATAGAGTACTGATTCTGCTGAATAAAATATCCACTGCTGTTTGACAGGCTGTGTAATCACTGCAAACCCCACAAACACACTCCCATCTCATCAAAAGGTTAATTTTTCAATCGAGTTGAATAAGAATTTTCTGTGCTTTTCTTAATTTTTTCATGGCAAAATGATAACTATTCTCCAGAAAGCTTCTCTTTCAACTTGATAACAATTAGTGTTTGAACTTCCAGTGTTGTTATTAAATTACTGCTTCCTCAAAAGACCAACAAAGTAGAAGGAGAGAGGGGGTGGAAGATTCATCAAGTAACATCTAGGGTTTGTGTATGCTGTGAGATGAAGAACCCTTCCCATAAGGATTCCCAATGGGAATCTGAACAAGCTTTATAAATACAGGTGTACTGGCTATGGCTGAAATGCTGTTAGCTTTCTTCACAGCAGCCCCCATGGTGCTATGTTGTGGATTTGTCACTCAAACTGTTGACAACAAACCCCTGTTTTGGTTCCTACTGAAGAATGCTTGTACAACCTCCAGGCCTCCTGCTTTCCCCCCACTGCTCCACTCCCTGTGACCAGGTTGAGGTGGGCCCAAAACTGTGAGGGGGGACAGCCCAGTGGACATTCCATGCCACATAATGCCATGCTCAGCAATAAAACGGGTGGAGGAAGAAGATTGTGGGCTTTTTGGCTTCTAAGGTGGCTGTTTGGAGCTTGGCTGAGCATCAGTCTGCCTGTGGGAGGTGGTGAACGATTTCCTTTGCTTCACTTGTTCTTCCCCCACCCTTTCCCTCACACACTAAACTGTATTTATCTCAACTGGTAAGTTTTCTTGCTTCTGCTTTTTCTTTTCTCTCTTTCATCCCACTGGGGGCAGGGCAGAGGGAGGTTGTGAGCAGTTATGTGGGTGCTTAGCTGCTGGCTCTGCTCAACTCAATGCATTAGATAAGTATACCCCTGCAAAAAGGGACACGTGCAGCATAACATTCATTTCTAAAGCTTTTTAAGCTATGCCAACTGCAGCATCAGCCACTCTGCAGTGAATGATTCCTCCCATCAGCTCATGACAGTTCTTAAGAAGCTTCTGTCCAGCTCAACACTGCTCAGGCACAGCTTCATCTAGACCTCCAGCATCACCAAAACTCACCCTGGAATGGAACAGAAATGCTATACCTGCTATCGAGGTTCCCCAGCTTAAAGAAAGCATTTGCAGTGCCTGACTGATAGGTAGGGAATAAGAATATTTTGGATATCATACCTATTTATTTCTGCTTTTGTTTTCTCCTAGATGGCACATATTATTATCTTTTTTAATCCAAAGCAAGAAAAAGCTCATTAGCTCTGAAGATCTCTTTGATTCTCTTAGACAGCAATAATATGAACAGGTCAAAATTTTGGCTTTTTAAAGCATAATTATGTTTTACATAACTATAATATCTAAGGGTGTGAAATATTTCAAATTCTGGAGGGGCACAGCAGCTAAATAATGCACAGATAGAAATGCACCTGAAAGGGTAACCAGCTAATAATGGAAGAGCAACACTTGTAGAAAACTTAAGATTAGCACAATTGAACAGCTTATGCTTAAAAAAAGAAGAGTAAATAACTGGCATTCAGCAATGTCTTGGGCCACTGAAATAATCAGTGACTCTACCTGGAAGGAAAGGAAGAGGACAAAGGAGGCATTGAGTAAATGCATCAGATGTGCCTACAGACCAAGAGTCTTTCCACCTCTTTCCAGTGTAAGGAGGACAAATGTGGTCTGGCTGAGGAACAGAACATGCAGTCTTTCAGCATAGTGTGTTTCAAAGCCCTGTGCTCCAGATTACTTAAAAGTATACCATGAGCTGGAGTCAAAGATAGTATCATATATAACAGTGGTAGAACATTTATGAGTGGGATCTAGCTCTCCAGCATCAATCACTCCTCATTTTCTGCCCTGTATTCTATGTATACACTGCACAGTGCTACTCCAATGTGTTAAGCAGATGCTGTATTTTGCACCAGAACAACTATATCTTAGATGCTGATAGTCACACTATTGTTTGTCATTTGCACTCACTCAAGTAATAGACATTTCTAAGCTCTCTACTGACATCTGAGATTCAACTCTTTCCCCCAATCCTGCTGCATGCCCAGAAATACTACTTCTTTCACACAAACCAGCAGGAGTTTTGCTCTGTCTAGCCAACACTTTTTTCTTTTTGTATATTGAATTAAAGGGGAGTAGGATAAAGTGCCTGAACCTGTGAAATGCCATGGTTATTTTCAGAATGTGTGTCACATACTTGTGCTATCAATAACCAGAGTTTTCAGATACAGGTTTTTATATTCAGGTTCTTAAAAACATCCTTATGTTCCTAAACAATAGCTAAGATAAGAGATGAGAGCAGCAGTTGAGATAGCAGTTATTAGCTGTACTGCATTCAACTGTGTCAATTAAAAAGCTCCTGCACTCAGGCTGTGTGGATACCAGCAAAAATTACCTAGTGAAACATTTCCTTTGTGGGGAAAACACTGGTACAGCATGTTTTTGAAAAAGCCAAACCAAAAAAGCAAATACTAGGAAACCCAGCAAACCAAAAATCTTCTCAATGATCTGTTACATAACATAAAGTAACACAGTTTCCCTTGAATATTTCCTTGAAGAGAAACTCCTAATGTTTGAGCAAAGAATTACACAACATGGAATGTGAGTTCACAGAAGATGCTACTGACAGAAATAAAGGTTTATTTATCCTAGTTTTATAAGGTATCTCTCTGGCATGCTCCCATATATTTAGGAAAATATCTAGTGTTCTTAGCTTTGTTTGTTCTACGAACAGAAACAAACCAACAGTGAGCAGAGTCACCTGTGCTTTGAGAGATCTTTTGGAGAGTAGAACTATGTGATTTGTCTTTTGAAGAGTAGATCTATATGTTTTGTACCAGATGTCAATATGTACTTTGACTCTCAGTGACCTACTGTGAAATCTGCTGTGGTATGTGGTTTCTGCCTCTAGATGAGAGCATCCTTCTTGATCTATGGTGCTGGGTTTGCTCCTCCTTTCCCACAGCCTGCCATCAGCTCTAACTGCTTTCCATATAAACCCAATAACATCTAAATGCATGTTACCTGTGGCTTTGTATCCCCCTGGAATTTTGCATGAATAAATATGGGCTGAACAGCATAACATAGTGGATTGTATGCTATATACCACAATATCTGTCACAGGCCGAGGAGAGGTTATACAAAAAATGAGTGGTTTGCATAAATTTGAAAGAAACACATTCCCTGACTGAAGACTGAAATGCAATTAGCTGCTGCTTGCAGGAAGCAACCAGGTACCTGCTAAAAGCCATAAAAATCACTTCTGATTGCATGATGTTTTGAGACCTACTTTTGCTTCAGGAGGACAAGACATAAAGACAAATTATAACTTTAAGACACCTATGTAATTTCTGGTAAAAAAAGTCTGCAGTATTTTTTCTTCTCAGTTTAAGGGGGGAAACCACTCAAACTTGGGAAATCAGCCTTCTTTTACACTAATGGCATCAGTATTAGAAAATGCTTAGCAAACAGAGCTCACTAAAATGTGTTTGACAGCCATTTTAAAGGCAGTTGCCTCTTCATCAGAACTTGGTATGAACATGGATCTCAAATATTACCTTTTCAGTGAACATATTCAGTTCTCAAGGCCAGAAGGAAGAAGCAAAGAACAAAATAAAACCATGGCAGAAAGAGACTATAAAACAAGAGAGAGAGAAAAAGGGGAAAGCAAGTTACATGTGACACTCAGCATGTGGCTTCCTAGAGCATCATGTTCTTATTTAATACCAGTAGTGGTAGTCTACTGGAATTACCTTTGCTGTCACTTACAGTTTTCTATTTCACAGTTGGGATCCAGATGCTTAGTTACTCAGCTTTATAATTTAGAGCAGAGGGCCAAGTTTTGCATTTGGCAGACAAACCTGCTGCATTAGAGTAAAACAAGATGCTAATGAACCTAGGATGTAATACATTAGTGGATTGTTTTTTTCCTGCTCCCATTTCTCTCAGACACCTTGTAGCCACTACTATCAATAATACAACACAGAAAAGCAATATAAGCAAGCAGAGACACTGGAGTTACTAAGCAATTGGAGTCTACCCTTTAACTTCAGGGGGTTTTCAGAAAGGTTTTGTTTATCTCTAACAGGACACACAGCAATTTTTAAACTAACTCTTTCCCCTCATTCTCTTCTCCCCACCCCCAGCACCACAGAGAGAGTAGCTATTGAGTGTAAAGAGTGGGTAACTTTACAAGAGCTCAGGAGCTGGAAGGATCCCAGCAGCATATGGGAAAAGCAGGAGCAGTCAGTTACAAAAGGAGTCCCATTTTCATCTTTCCCCCAGGTCCTCTGCCAGCCACATTGCACATACTTTGCTGCAACATGGGCATGCAGGATACCACTCTTGGGGCAATTTACATGTGTAGTAAAATGTATGTCAACCTCAAAGGGACTACTACACTTTCCATGAAACTCTAAAGCCTCTTTTTTGTCTAAACAGGCATAGAGGTGTAGGAAGAATGTCTGAATCTAAATGTCTGTAACATGCACCTATAAAAACATCGGTGGTGGGAAGAGCTGTTCCAAAAGAATAGATTACAGCTACCAGCTATTACATCAAGGTCTCTTGTCACAGTTGAACTCATATTAAATGTGGTTACCCTGGCAGGCAGGAATAACAAAAGCAAGATAGAGATGGCACTCTGTTGCCCACACCACTCTGGTACTGTTTTTCAATGGACCACTGAGTGTCCTGCCTTGTCTTTTTGTTTCTCTGTTACAGTGTAAATTCCCCTTTGTGGAAATCTAATAATGCATATAAACTCTGAGATGCAATTCCTCTGATGGGTAAATCATTGCTATTCATGTTTCACTGAACAAACTCACAGTATGTGTAACTTCACACAGCAGTGTATGATACTGAGCAAGTTCAGAAATCTTGTTAAGGTTTATTGTGGAGGGTGGAAACTATTTTTAAATAATCTAATACTGAAGAGAGATTATTTATTGTCACAGCAGGCAATTGTGGAGCATTGAGAGATATAACTGCTGGTTGAGGAGGAACAGGTGAACAGAAAAACCTTAAAATTCAATATATTTTTTAAATTCAAAAGCTTTAGCAGACACCATAAAGAAGAGGCAATGCTACTGTGGGGGAATTACAGCTTAAAGAATATGACAACCAGCATAATCCAAGCATGTTTCATATTGGTATTTCCACTCCTGCTAAAATGCTTGAAAGGTTCATTTCCTCATGAGTGCTGGATGACCTGTTGTGTTTTTGAGTGCTGAGAAACCCAATAATAACAGCAAAGCTCCAACCAACTACACAGCAAACACCACCATCATACCTAAGCAGCAGGAGAGATATACAAGGTATCTAGCTTTAACAAGCTGGTTAAAAATACCCAAGTATTCCCCCAAAACAGACACACACATGATAGACTGATAGGAACTTGAAATTTTGCTCAATTTTCAGCCTGTCTTTAGTTCAGCAGCTAGGTAGACAGGATAGACTGTCAACAGAAATGAGAGGATTCTCTGGGAGCTCCAGTAAGTGAGCAGTAGAAGAACCACTCTGACATACTAAATTTGATGTAGAAGAGCACTACTGTGCATACAAAGGAAGAGCAGCAGTTGACCTTCCTTGACCAACAGAATAAACAATAGTATCTATGCAGGGAGGTAACTTCCTACTAAGAGAGAGGAGAAGTTTACAAGCCATGACCCCAACACCCACTGAAGCAAACAACTTCTGCACTGGCTTCAGTGCTTCACAGGATTGATGCCATTTTTACCTCCTGTCAACCACAACCACTACCACTTAAACTTCCTCTTCAAAGCCCAACAATTAGCCCTGGACAATTTCTACTGAGGTGAAAAAAAGCTACTCAGATTCACAGTACAGAGAACATCTTGTTGCATTTTTATCCAGCAAACAGACATAAAATTGGCTTTTTCTACTCCTCTTGTCACCTGAGATGGTAAAAAAAAAAAAAAAAAAAGATGAAGCTGAAGTGTGTGGTATTAAAAAAAAAATACTGATTTCTGCTCCTTTTCTGAAAGCTATCCATACAAGGTGCTATATGGCCTTGATTATATCCTGCCTGCTCCTGCTACATAGCCATGTCTGCTTTGGTGTGCTATATGCTTAGGCTGTTTGGTTTCACTTTTCTTAGCTCTCCACAAAAATTCCACTTCCCTTCTCTAGTGCTCTTGCTAGGTAGAGAATGGTTACAACAACCTTCCCACCAGTGCAGTACAAGGGCTACAGGAGCAGTTGTTGGCTCCTGAAACCCCATAATTCCTTAGGCATTCTTTTGTCAAGAGCTCCAACCTTGTGCATAAGGGGAAAAGTTAAAGCTCATATACTCTCTACATTTTTCAAGGAGTCCAGACTCTTTGCCTAAAGCAGTAGCATAAAAAAAACAGATATCCCTGAAACAACAGATACATGTCCTACTACACTTCAAATTCCTTGCCATACTTCAGCACTCCTTGGAGCTAGGTCAGAAGTTCAATGCACAGCTTTTCTTGAGAAAAGGGAACCAGCTTCCCCTTTTTCAAGCAATATTTCCTTTCCTTCTCCTCTCCAAACCTCCCTACTGCAAGCACTTTTTGTTTTATAATCACCATCCTCTTCACCTGGGGACTCTTCCATCAGCCTCCTTAGGTGATCCAAGTCCCACCAGCTAATCTGTTGCTTAGTTACTACTCCTCTGTGTTTCAGCCTCAAAAATGATCTGTCTGGGGCAATGGCCAACTTTCTGTAAAATATTGCTCTATTTAAATACATGTTCATTGTAGTTAAAATGACCTGTTATTTTTGCTCTCTGGCACTGCAGATACTCTCCCTCTTCTCCCTGGTAGGTTTTATAACCATGCAGGAACAGAGACTGCCAAGAAAGCAAGCAAGCTCCAAGTTCCAAGTGGGGTTTGCAGCTTGATGCAGACCGTTCCCAGCACAGAAGAGATGTCCCATGCTGCACAAAAACTGAAAAAACCAAGTCCATATCTTAACAGCATATGACAAACATGGAGAATATGCTTAAAATAGGTGGTTCTGATTTACATGGAGCTAATCATGCCAGGTGTATTTTGCTGTAGTGAAGTGCAGAAATCCACCTACAACATGCTAACAGTCTCTGCTGCTAGGTGATGCATCAACTTGTTCTCCTGTTTTCATCAGAACACAAATCCATTAACATTTGACCTTCTCACACAGTATCTTNTTGAAGCCTAGCCATACATAGCTGAATTATTCTAGATTACCTAAACATCAAGAAGCTTAGAGAAAATGAGACAAAAGTTTTCCCCTTCCGAGATCTGATTAGCACTAAACTTGTCTCTCATTTTGGAGAGGTTGTTAGTGGTTCCAGACCGTGAAGAAAACCTCTCTCATCAAACTCTTCCCTATGTCCAGTCTTGAATTTCACAACTGCAGAACAAAAAGCTGGTTTGCTTGGGTTTGGATTTTTCAGCTTCTTTTTTTCTAGCTCAGGGTGGTAAGAACAGTGTTGGTTATGAAAGTGCTGCCAGTTTACCTTGCGGATACACCACCCGATACACGCGCCTCAAAGTAGTTACTTCTTTTCTCCTATATGAAATAACTTATAAAACAAAGACAGGAGGCTACTTGCAGGAGATATGCTGATAAAGATCTATAGCAAAACCTTGCTTCTGCCCCCGTCTACCAAGTAAGTTAATAGGAATATATCCACTGACTTCAACAGGAATTCATTGTCCCTCCTGCAGTACCAGGAGCTGAATTTTGCAGACAATTTAGGTGAAAACAACACATCAGGACTTTAAATNTTGAATTTCACAACTGCAGAACAAAAAGCTGGTTTGCTTGGGTTTGGATTTTTCAGCTTCTTTTCTAGCTCAGGGTGGTAAGAACAGTGTTGGTTATGAAAGTGCTGCCAGTTTACCTTGCGGATACACCACCCGATACACGCGCCTCATAAAGTAGTTACTTCTTTTCTCCTATATGAAATAACTTATAAAACAAAGACAGGAGGCTACTTGCAGGAGATATGCTGATAAAGATCTATAGCAAAACCTTGCTTCTGCCCCCGTCTACCAAGTAAGTTAATAGGAATATATCCACTGACTTCAACAGGAATTCATTGTCCCTCCTGCAGTACCAGGAGCTGAATTTTGCAGACAATTTAGGTGAAAACAACACATCAGGACTTTAAATAAAAATGACAATTCAAACTACAGGAAAAGAAAATTAAAATTTAGCAGTCAGCTGGGCCCTAGTATTACATAACACAAGGTTCAGAAATGAGCATGTTTACTGTAGGAACTATCTCCAACAGCCTTATTTTCATCAGATATTCCTGTATTTTACACTGCAAGTGCTTGCAAGATAAAGGACTACTGACTGAATAAAGGCAAGAAAATTCTGGCCTCAGAGTTAATCTAGTTGATAAAGATACACAAAAGCAACTTAAAATAGCTAAAAAGCTGGAAGCACACAAAATAAGCTTACACAGAAAATTGTTTCAAGATTGGTGTTCTGCAGGTCACTTCTGCTCTGGATAGCAATTGCTATTATCTGTCTAGACTACTGCCAGTGATCACAAAAGGGAATTAGAATCACAGAATCATAGAATGGTTTGGCTTGGAAGGGATCCCAAAGATCATCTAGTTCCACCCCTGCTGCCATAAGCAAGGACACCTTCCACTAGACTAGGTTGCTCAAGGCCTCATCCAACCTGGTTTTGAATGCTGCCAGGGATTGAGCATTCACAACTTCTCTAGGCAACTTGTTCCCATGTCTCACCACCCTCACTGTAAAGAATTTCTTCCTCTTTGCTCTTCTTCCAAAACCAATCAAATTCCTTTTGGTATTTATACTGTGGTACTCAACATATTGATATTATATCTCTGTTGTACTTATGCTTCCACTCCTCAAAATCCAATCTCACTTAGCATTGTTAAACAATAATGAAATTGCATAAAATAAATAAATATAAAAGAAATATCATGATTTTCACTGATAAAAAATAAAGGTTCCACAAGGGATCTTACTATTGCTATCAGTTCTTACACTGAAAACTGGGAGGTAACATAGTAAGGAGTGATAATATATAAAACTAAAATAGAAAGTTCTCTCTAAGCAACAGTTATAGCTTAAAGACATTGAAAATTTGTGACTGAGCACACAACCCTTGAATGTATTCTATTCTGTGGGGCAGATCCTCAGAGAGCAATCT
>VWZO01006715.1:54076-66098 GCA_013396975.1 Bucco capensis | reverse complement strand
CTAACCTCCCTCCGTGTCCCAATTCCTGGATCCTGCCAGCCCCAAAATGATCTTGGAACCCCCACCCACTGCCCACACCATCACTGTGTCACAACTCCTTTGGCCATGGCACCCACATGCTGACCCTGCCCACAGTGATGCCCAGGACTTCCTCACCAAACCCATCTCACTTTGAGCACCCATGTCCCCATGGGCACCACGGCCCAGGGCACTCTGCCAGGGCTCTCAACACTGTCCCCACCTGTCCCAGCACACTCCCACACCTGCAGTACCACCGGGCACAGCTTTGGCCCCCATGGAGAGACTATGCCCCTGGGCAAGGGACTTGCCAGCCCGGGCAAGGCTGCGGCTTACCGGGAAGCCCAGGAGGAAATCCATGGGTGGCAAAGCCGTGACGATGGCAAAGCCAAATGTCCCATCCCCGGTCACGTGCATGGCAATGGGCACTTGCCCAACGAGACCAGGCAACCACGCAATGCAGCGCAAAGGGTTAATCATTAACTGCTCCCAGGCAGCCCCACAGCCCCACTGCTGGCACCCACTATGAGCAGCACTGGCAGAGCTGGCAGCACCGGCCTCGAGGGTACCCACTGCCCCAGCATGTTTGGCACAGCCCGCCTCAGGCTGCCTGCCGTGGGGCACAGCCCTGCCCCACATCCATTGATGTCATGCAGCCCTGCCGACACCCCATGGCCGTGCCATGGGGCACCACGGTGTGGCATGACAGAAGAACTGTGCCACACCACCCCTCTCCCAGCCAGGCAGGGGTGGCAGGTCCCCAGTGCCCCCCAGCTGCCACGGGGCTGTGCCCACCGTCACAGTGCCACTTACGGTCTGGAAGGCAGAGGAGACGATGTGGTGGATCTCAGAGGACACCGGGCAGTGTGCCATGGTGCTGGTGCTGGCGCTGGCACGGTGTGCCTGCACGGCTGCCTTAGCCCTTCTCCTTCTCGCGGGGGCTCAGGGGACGCTCTCGGGGACACATAACCTGGGGGGACAGAGGAGTAGGGGCTCAGGGGCAGAGCCAGGGCTCCCCCGATGCCACCGGCTGTGCCCATTGCCAGTCCCTGGGAGCCACCACTGCCGTGTCTGCCCCTCCTCGACCGGCTCCAGGCTGGTTTGTCTTGGCGGCTAGTGGAAGCGCGAGAGCGATGGCCAAGATAAATGCCGGGAGGGGAGCAGAGCCAGGATGCCGGGAGGGGGCCCAGACCCCCCACCGGGACCCCAGGCACGTGCCCAGACCCATGGCATGCATTCAAGGCAAGGAGCCAAACCCTGGTGGAGGGGAGCACTGAGTGACCCCTAGATGGACCTCCAGAGACCCATCATCCCGCATTCCCATGCCAACACCCCATCTTTGCCCCACACTTGCCCCTCGGCAGCTCCCTGGGCAACCAGCTGACCCCCGCCAGCACTGGGTTTATTGCCATGGGGAAGTGGCTCCACGTGACGGTCGGGACCAAGGGGAGGGTGGTGACGGATGACTGCGTCTCACATGGGTGCCACACCATCACCATCCTCGTCACCACCATAGGGCATCCCTCCTGTCAGCCATGGTGGCCACAGTGGGGCCACTGGATTGACTCTACCATGGCCACCGGATTGACCCTTCTCCTCAGATCAGCTCTACCCAACTCCCTAATCCCTGCTCCCCATCCAGCACGTCCACATTCCAGCTGCGGATTAGCCGGCATGCCATGCTGCTCTCCCGCCGTGCCCACCAAGCCACCATGGCACAGGGGGAGCAGGGAGCTGATCTGGCACAGCTTCAGTTTCACCAGTCTGAGATGCTGGCATTGGAATTAGGGTGGTGGGGGAACAAGTTGGTGCCTCTGCTCCCCCTCCCCAAATGGAGCTAGGACCACCTCTCCCCACCTTGGGTGACTTGAGATGGGTGCCAAGGAGTGCCCACCCTGCATGGGGCACCCAGAAACCTGCACCCTAGGGGTGGATCTCCACCAACTTTGAGGACTGGGATCAGTAACTGGGGTGCAGAGGCTCCCTGGTGCCAGTAAGATCAGCTGGCAGGAGCCAGGGTCACTGCAGCACTGGGCAGAGCCAACCAGGAGAGTTAGCAGTGTCAAGTGACCAGCATCATGCAGGATGGTGTCCCCATCCCACCCATTGGTGCTGGGTCACCACAGCACCCCGGTGGGTGCCAGGGCTCCAGTGCGGGATGGCACTAGCTGCTCCCAGCCCTAAGCAGCTTTTGGGGTTTAATCCCGTTGAAGGCTCATGGGGATTAGAGCCCAGGAACACACCAGGGATTGTTCTCAGGGAATGCCAAGCCGGGAAGCAGCTCTCACCAGCTCTCCCTTTGGCAGTGCCACCGCACGGACCCAGCAGGAGAGTGCCAGGTCAGGCAAGCCCACAGTGCCAGGCCTGGCCATGCAGGGGACACACAGCACCCGGGCACCAGTGGCCTGACCCCGCTGGAAAGAGTGATGAGCACCCGGCGGGGGGGAACACTTCTGCTTTCTGTAGTGGTGGCTGAGTCACTGGACAGGCATGGCCAGGCAGCCAGTTGGGAACGGCTCAGTAGCTTGTGCCAGCCCTGCAGAGAAGCCTAGCGCCAGCCCGTGCCGGGAGCTGGGCACCGTGCTGGGTCAGTGCCCGCCTGCCCTGTGGCCGGTGCCGCTCCCCAGTGAGCTCCAGGATGGACAGGCACTGCCCCACTGCAGGTCTGCCAGTTGGTGCTCAGCACTGTGCCGCTGACACCACGGGGCTCCAGGCACTGGCACAGCTGCAGTGCCACCACCGTGCCCAGTAAGGGGCAGGAAGGTCGGGGCCACATGCCCTGGCTGTGGCATGCAGAGCTATGGCAGGAGGTGGGCCAGGACAGTGGTGGTGACAATGCCAGCCCCACTGTGCCCTGCTTGTGGCCTCCCCGGTCCACTGGCGCAGGACAATGGCCCCTTGTGCATGGGGACAGGCGGCTGCGATAAGCGGGGCAGGCCCCTCGATACGGGCACCGGCTGCCAACGCCATGCCGATAATTACCAGCTGGCTCCGATCTGTGCCAGCCGGCTCGGCGGCTCCCACCGCTGCCCCAGTCGCATTCCTGGGACGGGTCCCGGCCTGCCCGTCTGATCTGCTGGGGAGATTAGAGAGCCTGCACCCACGCCTCGCGCTGTGGGGCTGCCCCACAGAGCCTCTGTGTGCCCTCAGCCCCACTGCCGGCATTGCACGGTTGAGCAAGGTGGAAAGTGAGGCAATGCCTGTCCCTGGTAGCCTGTCCACACTGGGCCATCCCCGTCTGCAGCACAGACCTGGAACCCCACAACGAGGATAGGCTAGGCAACAGAGCCACCCAGAGCCACCATGCTGCCCTGTGCCAGTGCTGCCAGCAGCACTGTGCCTCCTCACACCCCATCACCAGGGAGGGGGACAGTGCCAAAAGAAGGTATCTGACAGGGTGTCAGCACACACGTGTGTGCCATGCTTGTGCCCACAGACAGAGGGGATGCTGACGGTGACCACCATGCCATGGCTGGTCAGGGTCTGGAGCCGCATCTGCAGCCCTGCTGTCCAGCCACCACCACCCAGCTGGCAACATAGTGACAGGAAAAAGCACCTGTCCCTGTCACATTCCCCTGGGAACAGGGGAATTCCCCTGTGAACTGGAATTTCCAGATGAAATTGGAGCAGTGTGAGCCTGGCACAGCTCAGGCTGTCCCCATCACACCAGGCGG
Source organism: Bucco capensis (assembly GCA_013396975.1). Classification (NCBI taxonomy): domain Eukaryota; kingdom Metazoa; phylum Chordata; class Aves; order Piciformes; family Bucconidae; genus Bucco; species Bucco capensis. The sequence goes on along the minus strand of VWZO01006715.1, from coordinate 62,406 downwards.
GATGTGCTCCCCCTGTGCCACCAGCCACCATCCGGAGCCTGGCCACACACTGCCCAGACCCACAGCCAGTGCTCATCACCGCTCCTTGGCCACGGCTAGATCCACTCTGCCATGGCAGGGGGGAGCAGAGCACTGTCCCTGCATCCCCTCACCACGGCAGGGGCTGCCCAGAGCCTGGGTTCCCACTGGGAGGGGTTCCTCAGGCACAGCTCAACCAACACCAATGGCAGAGAGAGGGTGATCTGGCACAGCATCACCCCCCAGCACTGAGAATCACAGGGAGCACTAGGCACTGGGAGCATTGGCACTGGTCATGGGGAGTACTGGACATCGCGTGGGAGCCACGTGCCAGCCCTGGCAGAGCCATTGTGGCACTAGCACTGCCCCTGGGGCAGCACCCCAAGGCAGAGCTGCACCCATACCCCAACGGTGCCCAGGCTCTGCCACACCACCAGGCAGCTCTGGCACACACTGCTGGCACCCACGGTAGCCATGCAACAGGCTGCTGCCCACACAGACACAGCACAAACCCTCACACCCCAAAATGGGGAGGGGTTCCAAAAAGGGCCCCATGCTCCTGCTGTCCTGCCCACCCCCTAGGATCCGATGGCAGGAGACCACCCAGAGCCCGCTGCAGCCCTTCTCTTCCCCCCAGCACCCACTTGGGGCTGAGGGCTCCAGACCAGTGGCGCAGTCCCTCCACCCCCGGAGAGCCCAGTGCCAGCCCCTACCTGCTGCCTCCTCCCACTGCTGCCTGCCCAGCTCACCTGCCTGCTCCGAGACCCCTCCGGGACCTCCCACTTCCCTGAGCCCCTCTGGGCTGCCCATGCGGCAAAGGGTGTCCCACAGACCCCCATCACCATGGGATGGAGCTGGGCTGGGACAAGAGCTCTCACCCTGCAGAACTTTCCTAGACACTGCAACTTTAGAAGCCACCACCAAAAATACACTTCCTTCCCCCTGCACCCCCCACCCCATGACCTCAAAACCACCGGATCCAGGAGATGAATCACAGCACTGTGCAGCTCCGTGCCCACGCCCGTGCCACCACCATGCCTGGGACCTGCCCTGCTTCAGGGGACAGTGATCAGAGGCTGCCCTATGGACCCTGCAGGATGTGACCTGGCAATGTGCTTCCTCCCACCAGAGCTGCCAGCCCACTGCCACCCATAGCTGCCACCCTCCTGCCACACCACTGTCACAGCATCCTCAGCCCAGCCCTGGAGGGGCCAGGACCAGATCCCATGTGGCACTGAACCCCCTGCACAGCACCAGATCACCATCCTGCCCCCATCTTAGCCCTGGCTGGCACAGCTACCTTCCCCAGTAACCCACTGCCCCTGTGCCACACCACCAGGCTCCATGTGCCACCCTGGTGGCAGGCACCAGCATGACCCCTTAAGGGGTCCTGGACATCACCCACGGCAGGGCTGAAGGCCTGCTCACCCGTGGTGGGGAGGTGTGAACGCAGTTGTGCCACTTCCCATGCCTGGCACACAGCTCTGCCCCACTCACCCCATCGCCCACCGACCCGGTGAGTGCCGCTGGCTTCCCGCGGAGGCTGCTGGGTGCCCCCAGGATGGCAACCTGCCCTGGCAAGCGACAAAGCTGGGCCCTTGGCCAGCGTGGCTTAGCCCCTGCCCTGGGCTGCAGGGCAGGAGTGTGGCCGGAGGCAGCAGGCAGCCGCTCTCTGACCCTCTGTGCTGCGAGCAGCCAGGCACTGGCTGCCGGTGAGAGCTTTTATAACGGCGGGAGAAAAAAACTCAGCGGCGGCAGTGAGTCTTTGTTTCAGCAATCCTGCACCAGGCCACTCTATCCAAACAGAACAGCGGTGCCAAGCCTCGGAATGGCTCCTCAGGCAGCCCCACCTCTGTGCCGCGACTCACGCTGGGCATGGGGGCAGTCAGCAGCAAGTGCCNCCCCTCTTAATGACAGGGCTGAGCTTGTGGGGATGTGCTGGGGATGGGAACCAGACGCCCACACACCCCATGGGACATTGCAGGGGATGAGGGGAGGACAGGAGTGCTCCCCATCCTGTCCTATGGATGCTCCAGTTCCCCTCCAATCCCCTGCAACGTCCCCTGCCCACCCCAGTGAGCCCGGCAAAGAAGGGGTGCCTGCGGGGAGTCACCCTGCAGTGCCAGGAGGGTTATTAGGGCGATCAAATCCGGTGCTGGTGGCAGCCCTTGAAGCAGTGCAGTGACCCTGAAGGGTCCCTCAGCCCGTGCCCAGAGCTGCTGCAGGGCGGGGGGGGGCATGGGACAGACCCCTCCCTGTAGCCCCAGGGACCACCATCGACACAACTCACTAAGCCCAGAGCAGAGACCACAATGGCCTCTCCAGCTCTGCCAGCACCAAGTGGCTCAGGGACAGCCATGGGCACCGTGAACCTCAGGACCTGCTGTCCTGCTCCCCAGGGACCCGACCCCAGGGCCGTGGGAGTCCAGGCCAGCGGGCGAGTGGGAGAGCAGCAGGGCTGGAGCCATGCCCGGTGTTGCTCAAGCCCTGGCAACATTTCGCAAGCGGGCAGAGCTGCTCTGCAGAGAGCGGGCGCATGGCGGCTCCTGGCAAACACCGTGCCAGTGGGCACAAGCCCCTTGGCACTGCGAGGCACAGCCACCTGGGGGGAGACGGTTGGACAGAGCATAGACCCCACAACATTCCCCTCGCTCACAATGGACATGGGATGGTTGTGCCCAGCCAATGTGGCACGCCGGTGCCACTCCCGGTGCCACGTTTCTCACCTGCTGAGGGTCACTGGCGGGCTCAGGAGCCAGGCGGGAAGTGCATGGACTGGTCTTGAGGCACTGGAAGATAAACCCACACCGAGGGCTGAGGCATGCCAGTGGCAGCGTGACCGGTACCAGTGCAGGAATGGTGCCAGGGCCACCCGGGAACTCCCTCACACCGGATCCGGTCCCGGGGGCAGTGGGAAGGGCTCAGGTGCGATGTCCCGGTAGGCAGAACCGGGGACGGGTGGCCGGGAGGGGGGCCCAGGAGGGTGCCAGCAGCCGGGAATGCTTCTTCCACCCTGCCGAAGAAGTGGGGGCACTCCGGGGGCCCATGGATCCCTGCCCAGTAACCCACAGATCCTGCTGGGATCCTCAGAACCCCCCACTCCGGGCTCCCATGTCCCGCGTTCGGGCCCCGAGGCAGCAGTGCGGGGGTGAGGAGACGCCGCGGCCAGGCCGGGATCGGTGTCCCGGGAGGAGCCTCTGGGATGGTCCAGCGCTCCGAGGCGGCCAAGATAGGGGCTCCCGTGCACGGACAGGACGGGAATGGAGCGGCGGGCGGGGGTCAGAGCAGAGGTACCGGGAGCAGCTGGCGGGGAACAGCAGGGAGGGAGCAGGGGATAGTACCGGCAGCACCGGGGCCGGAGCGGACCGGTGAGACCGGCCCTGACGTTCCCCGCCACCGTTCCCCAGCTGCTTACCGGAGAGTCCCGCCGAGCCGGGCGGGTCTGCGCGGTCCCGCGGGGCGGAGCGGCGGCGGCAGCGGGAGCGCGCCGGGGCTGGGCCCGGAGCGGATCGCAGCGCGATGCAGAAATACGAGAAGCTGGAGAAGATCGGGGAAGGTGCGAGGGGCACAGGGCCGGGGCTGGGGGGTACGGGCGGGTGGGGGATCCGGTGCCCGGTGCAGCGGTGACCCAGCTGCCTGCAGGCACCTACGGGACCGTGTTCAAGGCCAAGAACCGGGAGACGCACGAGATCGTGGCTCTGAAGCGGGTGCGGCTGGACGATGATGATGAGGTGAGGCGTGGGTGTAAACCGGTACCGGGGCTGAGGCTGGGGTCGAGACTGGGTGCCGGTGCCGGTACCCGTCCCGGTCCCCCCCGAGCATGCTCCTCTCTCTCAGGGCGTGCCCAGCTCGGCGCTGCGGGAGATCTGCCTGCTCAAGGAGCTGAAGCACAAGAACATCGTCAGGCAAGGACGGGGGTGGGCGGCGGGAGGCAGCCCGGGGTGTCCCCGGTACCGTGGGGAGCCCCGTCCCTCAGGGTCAATCTTACCCTCGCAGGCTCCACGACGTCCTGCACAGCGACAAGAAGCTGACCCTGGTCTTTGAGTTCTGCGACCAGGTGAGTGCTGGTACCAGGGGAGCATCGGAGTGGTACCGGGGCCAGGGTCACACCGGAGCAGAGCCGGTACCAGCGGCACCGCTCCCACCCCCCCAACACAGCCCCTGCTCCCTCTTCCCAGGACCTGAAGAAGTACTTCGATAGCTGCAATGGGGACCTGGACCCAGAGATCGTCAAGGTGGGTCTGGGGGGGCTCTGCCAGTCCCCCGGGGAGCCAGTGCTGGTCTGGTCCCAGTCCTGGGCCACTGAAGGACTGACGGTGAGGCCTGTGCTCTTCCCACAGTCCTTCATGTACCAGCTGCTGAAGGGCTTGGCCTTCTGCCACAGCCGCAATGTCCTGCACCGGGACCTCAAACCCCAGAACCTGCTCATCAACCGGGTGAGGGTCAGAGGGGACATGGTGGGGACACAGCAGAGAGTGGGTCAGGGCTGGGGGACAGAGGGGAGAGGGTCAGGGCAAGGGGACAGCATGAGGGGACATGGAGGGGAGACAGCAGGGAGTGGGGCAGGGCTGGGGGGACAGTGGGAAGGGATGTGGAGGGGGTCACATTAGACAGCAGAGAGTGGGGCAGGACTAGGGGACAGTGGGAAGGGATGTGGAGGGGTTCACATTAGACAGCAGGTCATGACTGGGGCTGTGTGATGGTGAGGGGACGTGGAGGGAGTGACACGAGAGTGGGGTCACACCAGAGAGTGCGTGACAAGCTTGCATATCCATCTCTCCATCACATTCCGGGTCAATGGGCAGGGGTGAAGGTCCTCGAGCAGTGATGGCCAGTGGCCAGTGTGGTGTGTGATGGGCTGCAGGACAAGGCGTCCCCTGCCTTATTCTGCTGATCTGGTGCTTTCCCTGCAGAATGGGGAGCTCAAACTGGCCGATTTTGGCCTGGCCCGAGCCTTCGGCATCCCTGTGCGCTGCTACTCGGCTGAGGTGAGCTGTGGGGGGGGAGCTGGGTGTCACCCCACCTGTCCAGGGCCAGCTGAGCATGGCCCCCTGCCCCCACACAGGTGGTCACACTGTGGTACCGGCCCCCGGACGTGCTCTTTGGGGCCAAGCTCTACTCCACCTCCATCGACATGTGGTCTGCTGGGTGCATCTTCGCAGGTAGGGCAGGGAGGAGGTGTGGGCGGGCGAGGGGACAGGGAGGTGGGTTGAGACCTGGCTGAAGGACAGAGCTCAGAGGGTTGTGATCAGCAGTCCAGCATCTCGTTGGAGGCCTGGAGGTTGTGGTGTTCCCCAGCACTGGGTCCATTCTTGTTCAACATCTTCATCAATGACCTGGATGAGGGGACAGAGTGGACCCTCAGATGATCCAGAACTGGGGGGAGTTTGTACTGCTGTTCTGAAGGACCTGGGCACTTCCCTCGTCTACAGCCTCATCTCAGAGACCAGGAAAGGCTGAGAGATGAGGGAGAGGAACCTAATGAGGTTCAACAAGGGCAAGTGTAGGTTCCTTTCCCTAGGGAGAAATAAGTCCGTGGACCAGGACAGATTAGGGGTTGACTCGCTGGAAAGCAGCTCCGTGGAAAAGGACTTGAGTGCTGGCAGACAACAAATTGTCCATGAGGCAGCAATGTGCCCTTGAGGCCAAGAAGGCCAATGGTCTCCTGACGTGCATTCAGAAGTGTGACCAGCAGGTCAAGAGAGGTTCTCCTCCCCCTCTGCCCTAGTGAGGCCACAGCTTGAGTCCTGGTTCCAGTTCTGGGCTTCCCAGTTAAAGAGAAACAAGGAACTACTGGAGGGAGTTCAGCAGAAGCTAGGAAGATGCTGAGGGCACTGGAGCATGTCTGGGAGGAGGAAAGGCTGAGAGCCCTGGGGCTGCTTAGCCTGGAGAAGAGCAGAGCCAGAGGGGAGCTGCTCCATGCTGAGCAAGAGCTGAAGGGTGCAGGGGGCAAGAGGCTGGGGCCACACTCTGCTCAGTGGTGCCCAGGGCCAGGCCAAGGGGCAATGGGCACACACTGGAAGCCAGGAGGTTCCATGTGCGCAGGAGGAGAAAGTTGTTTGGTGTGAGGGTGCAGAGCCCTGGCCCAGGCTGCCCAGAGAGCTTGTGGAGTCTCCTCTGGAGAGATTCCAAGCTCACCAGAGGTGATGGTGGTCAGGCTCCTGTGGGTGACCCTGCTTTAGCAGGGGATTTGGACTGGATGATCCTGAGGTCCTTTCCAACCCCTTCCACACTGGATTTTGGGATTCCATAGTGCTGTGGGGAGCTCCCAGCATATGGGGGTGTGGGCACAGGGGTGCTACCATTGGTGTGAGGCATGGTGGTCAACCCCTCTCATCCCCCAGAGCTGGCCAATGCAGGGAGGCCTCTCTTCCCGGGGAACGACGTTGATGACCAGCTGAAGAGGATCTTCCGATATCCTTTGGATGCTGTGCAGGAGGTGACCTCCTTCCCTCTCCTGGGGGGGCTCTGCCTGGGGGTTATGGGAGGGTGATGGGTGGGTGAGGAGTGCTGGCCACAGCCATGGCCCTTGACAACTGCTGTCCCCACGCTGCTGGGAACCCCCACAGAGGAGCAGTGGCCAGCCATGGCCAAGCTGCCAGACTACAAGGTGAGGCTGTGGGGCAAGCCCAGGGCTGGGGCTGGGGTGGGCTGGGGAGGGGGTGTCCAGGACTGACCTCTCTGTCTCTAGCCGTACCCCATGTACCCTGCTACCACCTCCCTGGTCAATGTGGTGCCCAAGCTCAATGCCACCGGACGGGACCTGCTGCAGGTGAGGCTCTGCCCACCCTTGGCTCTTCTGCCCATTGCCCTAGGAGGGGTTTTGGGGTGGGTGCCCCCTCCCCTGGGGGAGGCTGTGGCCATGGCTCACAGCCTCAACCTCACCTCCTCCCACCCCAGAACCTGCTGAAGTGTAACCCTGTGCAGCGGATCTCGGCGGAGGAGGCTCTGCAGCATCCGTACTTCACAGACTTCTGCCCACCCTAGGACCCTTCCTTAGGATGCTGGGCACTCCCCGGGAGGCTGCACCCTAGCTCCTGGCACACCTCTGGCAGCGAGTTGGGAGCACAGCCCCCCATGGCAGCTGGGGGTGGGATGTGAGGTACCAGCACCCCAAAACTGCAGCCACCTCCCCCCCAGTATTTATTAGATTTTTAACCCAGCCATCCCCTGGTTCTGCCCTGGCTGTGGGGTGCTGGTGCGACCCCCCCGACCCCCCAAAGCCCCACGGGGCTGCTCCAGGACCCCACCGAGCCCTTCCCAGGGTCACAGTGCTGGTGGAGGGTCAGAGGGTCAGGACCCTCTGGGACCAGACATAGGGTGGGACCCCTCTGAACTTCCATCCCTGCTCTCCCCCAGTCCTTTCCCTGCCCTGGGGGAGGGGTCCTGGCTGCCAGCTCCCTTTGGGGGCAAATGGGGGGGGCACCCCATCTGTTTTTTACCATGTGCTGTACACGGGTGAACATCTTTGTTAGCCCATAAAGCGCTTCCCCCTCCCCAGCTCCAGCCTCCTCCTTATTGGGGAACCCCTTGCCCCCTCCCCCCGTGTCCCCCTCCCACAGCACAGGAGCTGGGGCCTGGGGGAGGGTTTTAATGGGGGAAGGGCACATAGAGCACTGGGGGGGTCATGGGGACAAGCAGCACATGCAGGGACAGGGAGCAGAGCCGAGGGGGATCCTGCCACCCCCAGCACCCCTTCTCCACACCCCCAGCCCCTGGGGGGGGAGGGTCCCCAGAGCAGGACACATCGGGGTGGGCAGGAGTCCCAGAGCAGGGCACCTCGGTACCAGCCCTGCAGCCCTGTGGGTGCCCCGGGGCAGAGCGGGGGGGAGTCTGCACAGCTGTCCCCCCCATGTCCCCTCCGGCCCGGCCGGGGTGGGGGTCGCAGGGGCTGGACCCTCAGCAGGTGAACTCCTGGAAGGTGCCTAGAGGCGGGTGACGAGGTAGCACGTTCGGGGGGAGGCTGAGACCGTCCGGGAGACAGCACGGGGAGGGGCTGGGGCTCTAGAGAGGGTGAGGGGGGAGTTCAGAGGGGAGACAGCGGTCTGACCATCCCCTGCCCCGTGTCAACCCCCACTCCCCCCGCACCTCCCAGGCTTCGCTGGAACCTCCCCCGATCCCTCCATCATCTCTTGTCCCCCCCGTGAACCCCTCTGTCCCTATGTCGTCCCCGCCAAGCAGCCATCCCCCCTCCAGACCCCGTCCTTCCCCACAGCCTCCTTGGAGGAGAGGTTGGGGGGGAGTGGAGAGGGGTCCCTGAGCAAGGAGGGTGGGGGCAAGGGATGCGTGAAGATGGGAGCGAAGCAGGTGGG
>VWZO01006715.1:29373-54060 GCA_013396975.1 Bucco capensis | reverse complement strand
GGTGGGGGGTGACACACCCCCCCCCCCGTCCCACCCTACCCATCGGCTGCAAGATGACAGCTGAGAGAAGCCTGAGATGGAGGGGCGGGATGCGGACTCCCTAAGTGGGGGTTGTGTGTGCTGACCCCCGCCTCGATCTGTACCTGGGTCCCGGGGGGGTGCCGGGGGCCGCTGGGTGCTCCTGGCCAGACGCACGGACAGACAGACGGAGCGAGCAGCGGGAGTGATGTGCCGGTACCGGCAGGAGCAGCAGATGGGTGGGATGAGGTGCGGGGTCCCCCCTGCGCCGGCACTGCCCGGGGGAGGGGGTAGGGGGTGCTTGGGGGGAAGGTACTGGGAGGGGTGTTGGTTACCAGGGTGCTGGTGCCGCTCCTGGGGCTCCTCTTCCTCTCCTTGTAGAAAGTGAGGAGCTTGTCCCGGAATACCTGGGGAGGGGGAGAGGGGTCAGAGCTCCTCTCCCCGAACTGTCCCCCGGCCATGGGGCTGAGCAGGGGGCATGGGGGGGGGGGCTAACCTCATACAGGTAGTCGAAGATCTCAAGGATGGTGAGGAGGCTGGCACCGATGAAAAGGCCCATCTGCCCCCCGATGTCACCTGAGTGGGAGGGAGGTTAGGGGGGCTTAACTCCCAGGCCCCCACACAAACCCCCCAAGCACCGCCCCAGGGCTCACCCAGAAGTCCAGCCACCTCATAGGCTTTCTTCTGCTCAATCATCTCATAGTTCAGTGCCTCGAAGAAGATGTCCAGGACCAGGACATTCTCCCTGGGAAGGACAGACGGCACAGACAGATAGACAGGGTCAGGTGTCACCTACCGGGACAGGGACATGGGGCGGGGGGCGCTGTGCCAGGCTGTGCCATGCTGCAGGGAGATGGGGAGGAGATGTTCTGGGCTGGGCTTGCATAGGGATGTGCTGTGGCATGCTGTGCCATGCCAGTCCATATAAGCTAAGAGCTCCCATGTGTCTTTGCTGTGCCATGTCACACCATAATGCCATGCCGTGCCATGCTGTGCCGTGCTGGTTCACATACACTGGGGCACACGATGCAGCTGTGCCATGATGTGCTGTGCCCTGGCAGGGCCGTGGTTGGACACGACTTCAGCATTGGTGGTGGCACTCACGCGATGTACTGCTCCGTCTTGTTGAACTTCTTGGCCAGGTACTTGGCTGAGGCCTTGCTGGGGATCTTCACCATGGAAAGCTCCTTGCCGTAGCGCACCATGGCGCAGGGCGTGCGGCACGCGCAGTACTCGCTGTCCTTCTTCACCAGGAAGTCTGGGGGCACATGGGTGGCTGGGACCCAGGACAACATGGCCAGGACCCATGTAGGGGGTCAGGCTGCTCCCAGGATGGACCTCAGGCCTCAACCAAAGCCATGGCAGTGGTGGTGGGTGCCAGTGGCACAGGACAAACATGCCATGAGTGCTGCTGGCAGTGCCTGGAGCTGTATCTAGGGTCTGGGCAGGCAGGGACTGCAGTGACATCCTCCCCCCTCTACAGCCAGGGCATGTGGGGACACCAGTACCACATCAGGGGGGACTTGAGGGGTCCTGAAGGTGAGGCTGGGAGTGCCCAGGGATAGCAAGAGCCCCGTTGCAGGGCCATGGTAGGCAGGGTGCCACTGGTACGTACCCAGTGCAGGGTCAGCACACTCCTTGTACTGCTCTGGGGTGCAGACGTTGGCATTGCCTGTGGGAAGGTGGTGGTGAGGGGGGACATCAGGGTCTCCCCATGTGCCCATCTCCACAGTGGCCACCTCCCAGCCCTACCCTCAGCCCTGTCCTTGTCTCACCAGGCATGTGGACCATGCGGCAGTTGCAGTTTTCGGCCAGGTACCGTGTCTCGCAGTCCAGGCGACAGGCAGTGATGCTGTAGTTGGTGAAGAAGTCGGACTCGATGGGGGTGGCCTTGCAGTCCCCCCATGGCGGGGGCAGGTACACCAGCTGCCAGCCACCGGCTAAGGAAAACACCGCGTCCTGCTGTCCCTGGCCTGTGCCACCCACCTCCCAGCCTGCCATGGTGCCCTGTCCCTTCAGCACAGCCCATCCCATGTAGCCAGTGCTGGAGGGGGTCATGGCACCCCAGACACTTCACTGCCACCCCTGCCACTCCTCGCCATGGACAGTGTCACCAGCGCCCAGTGCAGCTGCAGGCGGGAAGGGGCTGGGTGATGGCCAGTACATGGCACTGGCTGGGAGCACATGGAAACCAGCACTGCCAGGGGGTCAGCACGGACCCCTGAGGTGACTAGTGGGGCTGTGCCAGGCTGTGCCATGGCCAGAGTGGGAGCATGCTTGGCGAGGGAGCTGTAGGGCTCAGCAGGGCACTGAATGCCATGCTCCTGCCACCATGCTCCCAGCCACCCACGCCACGAGTGCCAGCACACATGGAGACACCCACTCAAGGCACCTAAATTTAGGTGTCTGGCTGCGCGAGCTGGCAGCCGCCCCTGCCACCAGGCTGTTCAGCAAGAGCCAGTGCCCATGGCCATCCTGGCGTGGGGCTGCCCCACACTGTGCCATGGTGGCAAATGTTCTGCCCCGCTGGTGTGGTACATGCCGTGTGGCATGGGATGGCACAGGATGGCATGGATTGGCATGCTGGGGGGGGAGAATGATGCCAGGAGCCAATACCCATGGCGGGACTGTGACATCCTGGCATGGGGCTGCCCCACACTGTGGCGGAGCTGCTGCCCCAGTGGTGCGGTACCTGCCGTGTGGCACGGGATGGCACAGCTTGGCATGTGAGGACAGCTGTGGCTGTGCCAGGCCTGCCTGAGCCGCAGGGTGAGCTGTGCCCCCTCGGCGTGGCCGGATACCCTCTGCTGCTGGCAGGAGACGAAGGTCTGGAAGCCTGGGGCCACACCAAAGCCCAGCTGGTCAATGGATGGAGGTTCGTCCTGACTGTGGATCTGCACCTTCACCCCTGCCTCATACGAGGTCTCGTCTGCAGGGTGGGAGGGTGTCAGAGTGGGGCAGGGTTGGTCAGGGTGGGACAGGATGGGGGTGTCTCACCTGTGTCCCCCCAGACGGGCAGGTACTCCTCTTGCTGGACGTTGAGCATGAGCTCGAGGCCATTGCCTGCCCCACCACGCAGTGTGGTCAGCACCTCCCGGCCTGGGCCCCCCCCATTGAACGTGTAGCACTTGCCCAGGCGGGTGAAGATCTGCAAGAACAGGCAGGACCTTCAGCCCCCCTATGCCCAAGACCCCCTGAATCCACCACATCTCCTATCGCCCTGTAGGCACAGGGTGGGTGAGAGGAGCTGCCCTGGCACCGGTACCAGGTGCCCAGGCCATGGGTCTCAACGGGAAAGGAGCTGGCAAGGTCAAGGAGTCATGCTGGTGCCCCCAGCACCATGCATGGAGGACATATCCTACCCGCAGTGACATGGGGGCACGCAGCAGAGCTCCAGACCCACTCCTTGGCCAGCAGCAGGAAGGTGTGCAGCAAAGCCAGGATGGCACCAGCCCACAGCAGGCATCGTGGATCAGCAGCATTGGCATGAAATCATGTCCCAACTTGTGCAGGGCTCAGGAGTGGGCAGAGGTAGCTGGGTTGTGCCCCTCCCCATGTCCCCAGTGCCTCAGTGGCCATGGCTGCCCATCCTGCCCATCCATCCTGCCCAGCTCTGCAGGGGGTCTGGGTTTTGCACAGCTCTGGGGACAAACGAGGGGACATGAGGACACAGGGAGGGCACAAGCCAGGATAGTGACAGGGACTAGGACTCAGCTTAGCCATGGAAGCAATGCCACCATCCCCACCAGGACCTGCAAACCTGCTCTATGCCAGGGACCCCACAGCCCCCAGGGACCAGCACCCACAGCCAGGGACCCCAATGTCCCCAAAGCCCCCAGTCCCATCGCTGCCCCATGGCCTGGGAAGTTCCAGGGGGTGCTGTAACTGCTCCATGGGGTTAGGATCCCCCCAGCTATGGGATGCTCCCCCCTGTCCTGCCCCACTGGTGGGGGGAGGGGAAGGGGTGCTGCCATGGCAACGGGCTGCTCCCAAAGAGGGGAGCCATTGCCATGGCAACGAGCTGCCCAAGGAGGAAGGGGGGGGGCGGCTGCCATGGCAACTGCTGCCCGACACAGGGATATGCTGGGGCCAGGGCTGGGGACACAGCCCCCGCAGTGCTACCCCTCCTGGTCCCTATGCTTGGGGTCACACACTGTCAGGACCCCCCCAGTCCTGCACCCCAGGAACCCTCTGTCTCCTCTCCCTACAGATCCCTTGTCCCCACACTCAGGACTCTCCTCTTGTGCACAGCACCTCCTGTCCTTACACCCCAGGCTTGCCCCAGCTCTGCCAGCCCTGGGGGTGGCAATAACAAGGCACAAGACCCAGCCCTGGTGAGTCTCACTTGCTTTGGCCATTCAACATGGGCACCTCAGGGGCTCCGAGGATGGGGCTGGGGACTTTGGCAACCTAGGCACAGGATGGGACCCCCAGAGCCCACTGCTACCAGACAGGACCCGGTGCCAGCAGCTGCCAGCTCAGTGCTGAGGCCCAGGGCAGAGGATCATCATCTGAGGCTAAGCTCTGGCATTAACTTGGTATTTTTAGCCAGCAAAGTTGCAGTGAGTGCAGTCAGAGCTGGGGCTGCATGTGCCAGGGCTGCTGCAGAAGTTTCTTGCTGCCCGTCAGGGACGAGGCAGCAGTGGGACCAGTCATGTGGCACACACGGGCACAGCCTGACACTCCTGGTGCCCAGAGGCAGTGGAAGAGGCACAGCACGTGCCCCCTGAGACCCTCAGCATAGGAATGGAGATGGGCACCCCCGGGACAGGCAGTGGCCCTACACGCCAGTGGCATGCTGAGGTCACGGCAGCTCTGCAGCTCTCCCCAGGTCCTGCCCTGGGGACAGTCAACCCTGTGGCTACATGTCACTGGGGCCTCTGACCTCAGGAGCTGCCACTGCTGCCACCAGGGCACCAAGAGCTGCTCCAGCAATGGGTACGGGGGGCATGGAGCTGCCAAAAGGATGATTCTCCACTGAGCTCCCAAGGAAAACCACTTTTGCACACTAAGATCCTCAAGCTGATGGTAAGTGCTGTGGTGACAGTGTGCCCGAGTCCGCAGACACAGCAATGGGCACTGAGCAGAGCCACACAGGGTGGGCACAGGCTGCTCAGCTCCCACAGCATGCTGCTCCCCAGCACTGCCACAGCACCAAGGACATGCTTGTGTTGTCTGTTCCACCATCCCTGCTTGTGCCATTGCCCCTGCCCACTCTGCCTATGCCACTAGCCCAGGAGACACAACTTGATTTTTTGCAGCCCCACTGGCATTCTGCTAGGGCACAGCAGCTGTGGTGGCATCACATGGCCACCAGCGAGTCCCCAGGTCAGGAGCAGAGTGGGCACAGCCTCAGGAGCAGCAGAGGGTGCTGGAGGGCAGCACCAGGACTAGATGCCTGTGGGCTGTGGGGGTAATGGTTCTGGCACAGTGGACCTTTGCCCACACTAGAGCCAGCTGCACACAGGAGCTGCGGGTGTGGGAGCCTGTGTGCCAACACAGCCCAGGGAGAGCAGCTACTGCTGCCAGTGCCCAGGTGGCATCCATGGCTGGTGTGGGAGGAATGGGACTACAGGTAGTACTAGCGAGCATCCTACAGCCACCATCATCCTATACCATCCAGCATCCCGTGCCCAAGTGGCTGCCTGCAGCTGGCCCAACACAGGGCCCTTGGCACAGCATGGCTCCAGCCTGGGCACCGTTCCCAGCTGCCTGGCACCCCTGCGGTGAGCACGGGCCGGGGGCACCCCATGCTGGCAGCCAGCCCACCGCAGTGCCCAGGGAGGAGGGCAGGGGCCAGCGTGCTGTGGGTGATGGGATGGACCAGTGGGATGGGAGAAGGGGCTCACCCACGGGTGCCAGTGGCTGGACACCCAGGTCCCCAGGGGCACATGGCCACTCGGTCCCCGGCAGAGCTTCCGCGGGTGGCACTCACCACGGTGAAGTTGCGGGCGGTGCAGCCGGTGCCGCGGAAGGAGCACTGGAGCAGCATGTCGGCCAGGTCGTGGCCGGTGCGGTTGTAGAACTCAGCCATGCTGAAGGGCTTGGCTTTGAAGTTCCTGAAGTTGGCCTTGTCACGGAGAGCAGCCAGGACGTGGGGCTCTGCCAGCTGCGGGTTGCTGATCTCGAAGCGGTCGTTGAGCAGGGCCAGGAGCTCGCCCACGTGGTACATGTCGTTGCGGGTGATCTTGGAGAAGCGGAACTCGTTGAGGTTGCAGATGGTGATGGCTGGGAAGGTGAGGTTGCGGGCGGCCACCTCGTCCAGCTTGGTGACGTGAGGATAGGTGAGGAAGTAGGCGACTCGCTCGGCGCACACTAGCAGCAGCAGCCCCAGCGAGCCCAGGAAGAAGCCGCCCCACAGCACCCGCCGCAGCGACACGGCCCCGTGGGCAAAGACGTGGCTGATGCCGTGCAGAGAGGAGCTGTGGGCGAAGGCTTGCAGGCTCGAGGGACCCTCGCCCTCCCCGCTGCCCTCCGAGCCGCCCCTCATCATCATCATCCTGCCCGGGACACCCCCCCCACCCCCCACTGCCTACCGCCCTCAGCCCATCACTGTGCTCGGGGGGCTGCGGGCGGGCAGGGAAGGGGCAAGGGAACGTGGGCAAGGGGATTGGCAGGGGAGAGAAGGTCGGGCAGGGAATGTGGGCAGGGGATGGGCAGAGAAAGGGAGGGTAGAGCAGAGCAGGGACAGGCAGGGCAGGACAAGCTGCTTCTCCTCCCAACGCGATGCCGGTGCCGCGGAGCCGCCGGTCGCGGTCTCGGTGCTGTCTGCAGCCTCAGCACCGGTCCCAGCTCCGGCGCCAGTCNCCACCCGCCGCCACCCCCCGGGAGCAACGGGAGCCGGGGAGGGGGCATACAGGCCGGGGATGGGGGGAAGCTCAGCAGGCAGCTCCCCCGCCCCGGGGTGACCCTGAGGATCCCGCCAGGAGTCACACAGGGACCTCCCACACTAGGTGAGGACACAGGATCTCCAATCTCTGGGGTGATGTAGGGGTTCGTCGACCCCGGGGGAGTCACACAAGTCCCCCCTCCCCTGGGGTGACACACGGGTCCCCCACCTCGAGGGATGACAGAAGGGTCTCTCCTCCATACAGGACACTGCCACCTCTGTGGGCTGCGGGCAGGCAGAGGCAGGATCAGCGCCCCCCCACCAAACCCAGCACATGTGTGTGTGGTACACCACAGCACCATAGCACACAGCAGAGCTTCACCCCTGGCACCTTTCAGCCCTGGTTTATTGGGGAGCAGCAGGAAGGCACCCCAGGAGTGGGTGTCCCTAGCCCCCATCCCCCACTCAAGACCCATCCTTGGTCTGTCTGCGGATGAGCTCAGCGTAGAGACCCCCTCGGCGAAGCAGCTCCTCGTGGGTGCCAGCCTGGAGGAGATGATGGCAGCATGGCGATGGAGGAGACCATGCCACCCATGGGGATGGAGGAGATGGTAACACCATGAAGATGGAAAAGACTGTTCCACCCATGTGGCTGCCCATCCCCTGCCCAAACCCCTCCTCACCTCGGCCACCCGTCCCTGTGCCAGCACCACAATGAGGTCAGCCCCACGGACAGTGCTGAGGCGGTGGGCGATGAGCAGGACGGTGCGACCGGACATGGCACGATCCAGAGCCTCCTGCACCACCCGCTCCGACTGAGCGTCCAGCGCGCTGGTGGCCTCGTCCAGGATGAGGACTGCAGGGTCCTTCAGCAGAGCCCGGGCAATGGCGATGCGCTGCTTCTGACCCCCTGAGAGTGCCGTGCCGCGCTCGCCTGGCCGGGACCACCACCACCATCACCACTGGTGACACCACAGCCCAAGAGACCCCTGCCCCAAGTCACAGCCTGGGAGATCCCTGCCCTAAGGATGGGAGCAGAGGGCCACAGCCATGTCCCCACACCAGAGTCCAGAGACCCCCAGGAACACCAGCACTGAACCACATCCTTTCTGTGGGGAGCCTGGTGCCACCACAACTCCATCCTGGCACAGCCTCACGCCAGTGGTGATCACCAGCCACTGTCCCCAAAAGGACCTGGTCCACTTTGGCCAAGATCTGATACTTGTCCATCTGTCCCAGGGAGTGGCTGGGCAGGTTTGGGGGTCCCTGCCCACCTCTTATCCCCACCATGCCCTGCTCCATGGCGTGCAGCTTGGCACATACCCACAATGGTGTCATAGCCATCAGGGAAGCTGCGGATGAAGTCGTCAGCGTTGGCGAGCTTGGCCACAGCATAGACCTCAGCATCAGAGGCTCCAGGCTTCCCGAAGCGAATGTTCTCCATGATGGTTGTGCCGAAGAGCACTGGCTCCTGCCACAGCATCCAGGCCCTCAGCATCCAGCCCCAGCTGGGCTCCCTGGCCAGTGGCTGGAGGAAGTGCTCCACAGCATCCCTGTGCCCCACGGCAGGCCCACACCTGGCTGATGAAGCCGATGACATGGCCGCGCAGCCAGGAGGGGTCCAGAGAGGAGATGTCATGGCCGTCCAAGGTGATGGTGCCCTTGGTGGGCTCATAGAACCGCTCCAGCAGTGCTGCCACCGTCGACTTCCCTGCCAAGGGGAGCCCTCAGCACCCTGGCTCTACCCAACACCCACCCCAGTTGCCCCTCACCAGCTCTGGCATCATGAAGGTGCAGGAGGTTGGTTCTCAGTCCCTGGCACCCATGGGGTTCACTGGGCAGAGGACTGAGATGCAGGAGGATGTGCCCAGGGGTCTGCTGGCAAGAGGCTGAGCTGGCTCCTGCCCTGGGAATCCCTGGGGGCCAGTACCTCCTCCTGAGGGTCCCACGATGGCTACAGTCTTGCAGGGGGGCAGGGTGAGGCTGAAGTCCCGCAGGACCTGGTAGCCAGGACGAGTTGGGTAGCTATGGGGAGAGGAGTGGGGGGCTGTGGGAGAGCAGTGCCAGCCCCTCGGCCCACAGGATGGCTCGAGGGGGTCCAGGCAGGGGTCTCACCTGAAGGAGACATGGTGGAAGCGGATGTGGCCAACCAGAGAGTGGCTGGGGATGGAGCCTCCTCCCTGCAGTGCCACGCTGGGTTCCAGCGTCAGCAGCTCAAAGACACGGGCACCAGCACTGAGCCCTCGCACTACCTGTGGGCACAGCAGCGGGAGCACCCCTGGAGCCTCCCAGATCCCCATCCCCTGCCCCACATCCCCAGGGGGCCAGCAGGAGACCCCTCTGCACCTACCTGTCCAAGCAGGATGGAGATGTTGGCCATGGACCTGTGGAGCACAAAGAGGGATGCTGAGCTCTGGGCTGTGCCCCGGGCAGGCTGCAGCACACTGGGGTGCCACAAGAGGCCAGGGGGCACTGGGCTCTGCCCTCACCTTTGCACTGTCTGTGAGGCCACCAGGAAGGACATGAGGTCACCTGGTGAGAGCTCATCCCCAGCCATCAAGGAGCCACCAACAAAGATGGTTCCCAGGACAATGCCTGTGGGGTGTGAGGCGAAGATGGGACCTAGAGGGGATCCTGCTCCATGGCACTGCTGGGTCCTGCCCCACAGCCCCACTCACCATTGAGTGCCAGGTTGGAAAGCCCCTGGAAGGCAGCGATGCCAAGTCCCAGGCGCTGGTTCAGATGCCCAGCATGGTCCACCTCAGCACAGTACAGCCTGTGGGCAGGGACAGGGCTGACCCTCTGGACCCCCACTGCCCCCAGAGGCCCCCAGACCTCCCATTACTCCTCACCCTGCCTGCCGATCCTCCATGGCAAAGGCGCGCACGGTCCGGACGTTTCCCAGCACCTCGTCGGCAACCACGGTGGCTTTGGCCACCTCAGGGGAGAGGGACAGAGAGAGGGGGAATGCGTGAGACACCCCCTACTCCAGCCCCAGCAGGATGCAGGGTCCCCTGGTGGGGCAGTAAGGGTGGGGTTACCTGCTCCTGCGCCCGGCGGGAGAGGCTGCGGAGGGTGGCACCAATGAGGGCTCCAGTAGCCACCAGCGTGGGCAGCGCCACGAGCAGGAGCGCGGTGAGCTTGGGCGAGAGCACGTAGAGCGAAACAAAGCAGCCAACGGTCTGGGTGCCACTGCGCAGGCCCTGGGCGGGGCAGCAGGCAGCGGTGGGTAGGGGCTGGCAGGGTGCTTGCAGGGTACCCAGTGCCACCAGCTGTGGGTCTCACCTGGGAGATGGCCAGTTTGAAGGAGGACTTGAACTCCTGGATGTCAGCCGTCAGCCGGTTCACCAGCTGCCCCGTCCGGTTAGCATCGAAGAAGGCCACATCTTGCCTGTTGTGGAAATGGGGGTGGGCTGGGGCATGGGATTTGCCCCATCCCTGGCAGTGTTCAAGGCCAGGCTGGATGCAGCCCTGGGTGACCTGGTCTAGTGACTGGCATCCCTGCTCAGTGCGGGGAGGTTGGAACCAGATGATATTTAGGGTCCCTTCCAACCTGGCCATTCTATGATTCTATGATTCATTCTATGATTCTATGGGCTAGGGTCCCCCCTGCACCCCAACCCCCCGAGGGGTGTTTACCGGAGCAGGGAGACAAAGAGAGCCTTGCGCATGCTGCTGGCAACCTGCTCGCCCACGCGGGCCAGCAGTGCGATGTACCCGAAGGTCAGCAGCCCCTGCAGAGAGGAGGGGCACAGGGTGTGTTGGGGTTAGCCCCAGGAGCCCCCCATCCGCCTCGGGGTGCCAGTACCCACCTGCAGGCTGTATACAGTGAGCAGGCGCAGGGCTGGGCGCTGAGCCTCCTGCAGGTAGCCACTGAGGTGGCCACGGGCACAGCGGGCAACCACATTCACCAGCTGCCCCAGCAGCACTGGGATGTGGACGTTGAGCAGGGCAGCGCCCAGTGCCAGCTGTGGGGATGGCGAGAGTCACACAGTGGCATGGGGACAACACCTGCCACAGCACAGGGACAGTAGACATCATGCCATGGCATTGGGATGGTGGGCGCCATGCCACAGCACAGAGACAACAGGTGTCACTGCCACGGCACAGAGACAACAGGTGTCAGTGCCATGGCACAGAGACAACAGGTGTCAGTGCCATGGCACAGAGACAATGGGTGGTCACATCATGATGCAGGGACAGTGGGTGGCAGGCATCACACCATGGCATAGGGACAAGGGGCATCACACCATAGGGATGGAGGGTGTCATGCTTTGGGGACAGCAGGTGTCATACCATGTCATGAGGACAGCAGACCCTATGCTATGGCACAGACACAGTGGGTGTCACACCATGGCATGGGGATGGCGAGGGGATCGCAGCCATTCCCTGTCCCTGCTCACCACGACAGCAGCCGAGAGGGCCAGCAGCTGTGGGCGCAGGAAGGTCCAGAAGAGTGGCCAGTCGAAGGTGGGCTCCGGCTGGGGCTTCGCGGGCTCAGGGGCAGCAATGGGGACAGGAACAATAGCCTCCTGGCAGCACGCGGCCGTGCCCAGCAAGCCAAGAGCCACATAGCCCACAGCGTGGCCAGCCAGGAGCAAGCAGCGTGGGGGTGGTGAGAGGGGTCCAGGGAGAGGGCGAGGGGGTCTGGCAAGCCCCAGGTGTCCCCTCCCGTACCTGAAACTGGGGAGACTGGTGAGCATGGGACACTGGACTGGGGGCCAGCCCTGGGGACATGGGGAAGACCTGGCAAGGGGGACCATGTATGCTCCATGCCACCCAGGCCACCGAGTGCCCCCCCAGCACTCTCAGTGTCCCCACTTCTGAAGGCCCCCAGGCTGAGTGCCACCACCTAGATCTCTCTGCTCTGCCTCTGTGCCCGCAGCCCCCCATACCCACATTTGGGGCCCAACCAACCTCACCCCACTGCATCGAGGTGCCCATGGATCCCCCCTGCCTCCCCCAAACCCACATTTGGGACTCCACCACTCCCAGCCCTGCTGCTCTCAGGTGCCCATGGAGCCCTGCACTCCCCTAGCCTCCACATGCCAGCGTTTGGGATCCCCCAGCCCTACCGTCCCAAGGTACTCCAGTACCCCTGCACCCCCCTGTTCACCCCCTACCCATATTTGGAACTCCCCAGCCCCACAGTGCCCACACACTCGTGCACCTCTTGGTCCCCCCACACCCTTGAAGGGGACCCCAGAGTCCAATCTGCCCTCAAAGGGACTCAGGAGTTCGGGTCCGTCCTCCCCAGGAGTCCTCGGTCCCGTCCCGGGGCTCCACCGGTACCTTGGCCCCGAGGCGGGGAGCTGCCGGAGCGAAGCGGGGAGCTGCCGGAGCCCATACCGAGGGCCACCGAGCGCACGCAGCAGCAGCAACGGCAGCGGCATGGCGGCCCTGGGACCGGCACCGGAGGTAGTACCGAGGGCGGGCAAGGGCGGGCAGGGGAGTTACCAGAGGAGTCACTGGGGGCGTTACCAGAGGAGTTACCGGGGGCGTTACCGGAGGTGGTGCCGGGGGCGTTACCGGAGGCGGTGTCGGGGGCGTTACCGGAGGCGGTGCCGGGGGCGTTACCGGGGCTGTACCAGGGCCGTACCGGGGCGGGTGGAGCCCTAGCACCGCGGCCCGGGCCCTGCGCCGGCCTCGATCTGCACTGGAATACGCACCGTCCCCCCCTCGGACCTGCACCCGAACACCCCTCACCGGACCCTTTCCCCCATCCCTACCCGGAGCCTCCTCCGGAACCCCTTCCGGGGCCATTGCTCTTCCCTGGGACCCGCTTCGGTTGCCCGGGCCCTGCACCAGGTTTGTTCTTCCCACTCCGGATCCAGTACCGGGACGCAGGACCTTGGGCCCGGACCGCGCTCCCTACGCCAGGACAACCCCGAGCTTTCCCCGGTACCGGTACCGGTGAGGCCATGGCCAGCGGCGGGACACAGTTCCGGTCCCAGGGTGGGTGCGGCGCCAGCTGAGAGCCCGGTACCGGGGACACCAGCCCCGCGGGGACCGGGCCGGCGCCAAGCCCGCAGGTGAGCCGGGAGCAGGGAGACCGGGGATGGGGGTCACCGGGGACGGGGACACGGGAACGGCCCCGAGCGGACGCGGTGCTCCGGACCCCCTACCCATATTTGGACACTCCTACCGAGGGTCACCTCACTCCTACCGGGGATCCTCCTGCGAGGACACTGCACCCGGGACCCCCCACGCCTGGCTGAGTGACACCGGAACACCAGAATATGGGGACACTGAGACATGGCAGACGTGTCCCCACGGGGTCATGGGGGTGCCCATGTACCATGGCTGTGCCTGTGGGGTCCTGGTGACTCCGTGCGGCAAGTGTCTGTCTGTTTGTGGGGCTGTCCCCATGGCGTGTCCCCAAGGGGTGGCTGTGTCCTCAAGCTATTGGGGTACATGTCCCTGTGGTGTGTGTGTCACCGCAAGGCTGTCACACTGCCTGTGTCCCCAGTGCGTTTCCCTGTGGGTTCCTGGGGGGTCACCATGGGGACACCAGAGCACACGTGTCCTCAACAGGGTCACTGGGACCCTTGCCAGATGTGTAGATATGTGTGTCCCTGTGGGGCCACACTGTCACCGCAGGTGCTGGTGTCTCCTGGGGTGCCATGCTGTGGGACCCGTGGGCTCAGGGGGTTCCTGGCTGCCAGTCCCCATCCCGGGTGTCCCCCCCGCTGTTGTTTACAGGGCTATTTTCAGATGCCCCGTGGGTATTTTTGGCTACCCAGTGTGGGGCACGTGGGGGAAAGGCTGTGCTGGAGTCACCGGCCAGGACACACGATCCGGGGGGAAACGGTGGCTCTGTCCCCAACGGGGAGTTGCACAAGGCCAGGGGTCGGCATGGGGACAGTGTGTCCGGCAGGGCCCTGGCTGCGTCCCTCCTGCTGAATCACTGGATCCCTCGTGTCCGTGGCCTCACCCTGGTGCCGTGAGCCACACTCGGCCATGCCGTGGTGGGGTGGGGCCAGACGGCGTCACCTGTGGCCACCGGCACCGGCCACAGAAGGGGACAGTGGTGACGTGCGGGGCTGTGGGAGCACTAGCCGGTGGTGGTAAGGGGAGGGCAGGGGGGGCTGGATGGGAGGGTGTCCCTCTGCTCCTGGGGGTGGGGGTCCCATCCTGCCTCGAGAGTTCAGGGCTCTTACACTGCCCCCAGGGTCCAGGGGTCCTGTCCTTCCCTGGAAGCTGAGGGTGCTGTCCTGCCCCGGGGGGATCCCATCCTGCCCTGATAGGTTGGAGGTCCCAGACCGCTCCAAGACAATTGGGGTCCTGTCCTTCCCAGGAGGGCTGGGGGTCCCATCTAGCCCCAGGGGATCTGGGGTCCTGTGTCACACGAAGGCTTTGGGATGGGATGGGATGGGATGGGATGGGATGGGATGGGATGGNATGCTGGCAAGCAGCTCAGCGATGGGGTGGGATAGACTGGGAGGGGATGGGGTGGGATGGGATGGGATGGGATGGGATGGGCGTCTACTCCCCTCAGACCGGGGGGGGGCATTGCAGCATGGCCCGAGAGGCAGATGTGGGGTGACATGGGGGTCTTTGCTGGGCTGGGCAGAGGGTTCACGGCTGGGCGCTGGTGCTACCCAGCCAGTGGGACGGGATGGGATGGGATGGAATGGGACATGATGTCCTTGCCTGCGGCTGTGCCTATGGCTGTGGCTGTGGCCATAGTACAGGTGGCCAGCTCAGACTGCCCCAATTTGGGACAGGCGCGTGGCTCTGTGTGGCCTCTCTGGCATTTCCGGCTGCTGGCCTCGGGGCAATGGCTCATCCCAGCTCACCCCAGCTCTCCCCAGCTCGCCCTGGCACCCCTGTGCCCCACAGCTGGGCTCAGGCCACTCTGTGGCCCATGGGGCTGGGTGAGGGGCTCAGTCCAGCCTGGGGGTCCCTGGGCAGTGGCAGTGGTGGCAGTGGTGGGTGCCAATGTGTGTCCCTGGCAGGCGTCAGGGCAGGTGATGGCAGCACAGGGCGAGTACCAGCGTGTGGAGGATGTGGAGGAGGATTCCCCTCCCGGCGAGGAGGAGCTGCTGCTGCATGTCACCGAGGGGCTGCAAGGTGGGGGGACCAGGTCCTTTCAAGGGGGTCTGGGCTGTCCTGGGGAGTCACAGCAGGTGGTCTGGAGGTAGTGGCCCCCCTGTGGGGTGCAGGCTGGGGGTCTCAACCGGAGGGGAGGGAGGGCGGGGGGCAGGCTCAGCCCTGCTGCATGTGGGGTGGGGGCACTGGCTACCCCATGACCCTCCAGCTGGTCACTGCTGGGGGTTGTAAGTTCTAGGCAGGGGTGCCACACAGATAGGGGGGTGCAGGGGGCTGGGGTGCTTCATGCCATGGTCCCCCCTCAAACCACCCCCTCCTGTTTTTCTCTCCTCTCCAGACTCTTGGCACCACATCAAGAACCTGGATAATTTCTTCACCAAGATATCCTTGGCAGGCTCTTGCCTGGCCCCCGCCCAGCACTCTGGTGGGGGGGGCAAGGGGCACCCCAGGGACAAGAGGGAACGGTGGGGGGCAGGAGGGGTCTGTCACTGCAGCTAGACACTCCTTAATGCTGCCCCAACATCTACCAGTTCCACCAGAAGAATGGCTTCGCCTGCATGATGCTCTCTGACGTCTTCGAGCTGGTGTGAGTGCCAGTGTGCCATGCCATGCAGTGCATTGCCATGCAGTGGCATGCAGTGCTGTGTGCCTTTCCCTAGGAGGGGTGGGGGTCTCATCATGCCACAACAGGTGGGGGGTCCTATGCTTCCCTAAGAGGCTGAGGGTTCCATCCTGTCCGAAGGGTACTGGGGTCCTGTGTCACCCCAAGGGTTTGGAGCTCCTGGCCCAAGGCTTTGGGATCAAAAGCCCCATCCCCAGCAGGGGGATGGTCGGTGCTGAGCCCCTGCTGCCCCCCAGGCAGTTCCTCTTCGTTGTCACCTTCACCACGTTCCTGCTCTGCTGTGTGGACTATGATGTGCTCTTCGCCAACCGGCCTCTCAACCACAGCCATCCTGGCACTGCCACGCCTGACCGTGGCAAGGTGACGCTGCCTGATGCCATCCTGCCTGGACCACAGTGTGCCCAGCGGTGAGGAGGGGGACAGGGACAACCAGCATATCTGCAGTGGGGTTCTGGAAGCTGCAGGCATGGCCACAATGGGGGCCTCGGAGGAATGAGGCTGGGGGCTACCAGCATGTACACAGAGGGGTCCCAGAGGAGCGGGGCTGGGGCCCACTGGCACAACCATGAAGGGAGTCCCAGGGGAGCAGAGCCAGGAGCCACCAACAGGGTCCCAGCCCCTCCTGACACCTGTCCCCTGGCAGGATCCGTGCCAGTGGCTGGATCATCTTCCTGCTGGTGATGGCTGCTGTCTTCTGGCTGTACCGGCTGGTGAAGGTACTCTGCAGCCTGCTGGGCTACTGGGAGATCCGCAACTTCTACATCAAGGCCCTGAACATCCCCTCGGTGAGCAGGGACACGGGTGCAGGGCTGTGCCATGCGGTGGCACACGGTGCTGCGTGGTGCCAGTGCTGACAGGCACATGGTGGATCTGTTGTTTGGCACAGGATGGGCTGTGCAGCCACAGCTGGCAGGAGGTGCAGGCACGGCTGATTGCACTGCAGCGCCGGCAGCAGATGTGCGTCCACAAACGGGACCTGACCGAGCTCGACATCTACCACCGCATCCTGCGCTTCAAGAACTACACCGTGGCCATGGTCAACAAGTCACTGCTGCCTGTCCGCTTCCACCTGCCGCTGCTGGGCTCCGTTGTCTTCCTCACCCAGGGCCTCAAGTATAACCTGGAGCTGCTCCTCTTCTGGGGCCCCGGCTCGCTCTTCCAGAATGCCTGGAGCTTGCGGCCGCAGTGCAAGCGGGCGAGCGCCCGGCGGGAGTTGGCCCAGCGTCTGGCACGGGCCATGGTGCTGCTGGGGCTGGCCAACCTCCTGCTCTGCCCCTGTGTCCTGGTCTGGCAGCTCCTCTATGCCTTCTTCAGCTATGCTGAGGGTATCAAGCGGGAGCCAGGCAGCCTGGGTGCCCGCCGCTGGTCCCTCTATGGCCGCCACTACCTGCGGCACTTCAATGAGCTCAACCATGAGCTGCGGGCACGGCTGAGCCGTGGCTACAAGCCAGCCACCAAGTACATGAACTCCTTCACCAGTCCCCTGCTCACCGTCCTGGCCAAGAACGTCGGCTTCTTCGCTGGCTCCATCCTGGCCGTGCTAATCGTCCTGACTGTCTATGACGAGGATGTGCTGACAGTGCAGCACATCCTCACAGCCATCACACTGCTGGGGCTGGTGGTCACCGTGGCCAGGTGGGTCTGCTGGGATGGGCCAGATGAAGGTAGTTTCAGATGAGAGATAGGATATAATTCTTTCATGCTGAGGGTGGTGAGACCCTGGCCCAGAGAGGTGGTAGATGCCCCATCCCTGGAACCTTTCCAGGTCAGGTTGTTTGGGGCTTTGAGGTGGGGGTTGGTCTCTTGTCCCAAGGAACAAGCAAGAGGACAAATGGAAACAACTTCAAGTTGTGTCAGGGGAGGTTTAAGTTCGACACGAGGAACAATTCCTTCCCCAAAAGGGTTGTCAAGGCCTGGCCCAGGCTGTCCAGAGCAGTGGTAGAGTCACCATCCCTGGAGGTGTTAAAGAGCTGTGGAGATGTGCTGAGGAGCATACTTTAGTGGTGACCAGGCAGTGCTGGTTAATAGTTTGGCTCAATGATCTTAAAAGGTCTTCTCCAAGCAGAACAATTCCATGGTTCTGAGCAACCTGCTGTAGTTGAAGAACTCCCTGCTTACTGCAGGGGTTTGGACTAGATTACCTTTAACAGTCCCTTCTCACTCAAACCATTCCATGACAATTGCATGATGTGCTGTGCCATGGGTGGCCACAGCACGCAGTGAGGTGATTGGATGGGAGGTAGGATGCCTGACCCCCACTCACAGGTCCTTCATCCCTGATGAGCACACGGTGTGGTGTCCGGAGCAGCTGCTGCAGAGAGTCCTGGCCCACGTCCACTACATGCCTGACCACTGGCAGGGCAATGCCAGCCGGGCTGAGACACGCAGCGAGATGGCTCAGCTCTTCCAGTACAAGGCAGTGAGTGTGGTGGGTGAGTGGGGGGGTGGTGAGACCCCCACCCTGGACACCCTCTGACCCTCCTATCACCCACAGGTCTTCATCCTGGAGGAACTGCTGAGCCCCATCATAACCCCCCTCATCCTCATCTTCCTCCTTCCCTCCCGTGCCCTCGACATCATCGACTTCTTCCGCAACTTCACAGTGGAGGTGGTTGGGGTGGGAGACATCTGCTCCTTTGCCCAGCTTGATGTCCGCAGCCACGGCAACCCCCAGGTTTGGGGAGAGGGGAGTCCAGTGAGGGGAGGTGGGGGGGATCCTGGGGTGGGTGAGGGGATCTCAAGGGTGAGGGAAGGCCTGGCTCCGCTCACCTCCCTGCCCTGAGGTGTCATGGTGGGGAGAGGAGCATCGTGGCAGGAGGGGGTGTCATGGTGGGGAAGGATGGTGTAGCAGGTGTGAGTGTCGTGGCACAAAAGGGGTGTTGTTGTGTCCATAGTGGCTGTCGGCAGGGCATACAGAGGCCTCTGCCTACCAGCAAGCCGAGGACGGGAAGACGGAGCTGTCGCTGATGCACTTTGCCATCACCCACCCACGCTGGCAGCCACCTGTCCCCAGCCAGCGCTTCCTGGGCCACCTGAAGGAGCAGGTCCAGCGGGACGCGGCCACCGCGCCCACTGCCCGCCACATCCTGGCTGAGGGGCCGCTGGGTGCCTCGCTGCTCTCCGACGACTCGGCCGTCGTGGTGAGTGTGGCACAGGGTGGGGATGGAGGGGTCTTGGAGGGGTAGTGGTCTCTGGCCACCCTGACCGCCTGTCCCCAACAGCCCGAAGGCTTGTTGGCCAGCGTCCTGGCCCGGCCCATCCTCTCTGCCAGCGGGCTGGTGGCCCGGGACAGGCGACTCGCCCAGCCCTGCAGCACTGCCAGCGCTGCCGCCAGCGTCCTGGCATCTCTGGCATCACCTCTGCCCGGCTGGGCACGTGGCGCTGCCACCGACAGCCCCGATGGCCACCACGACCACCTGCTCCCCGAGGAGAGGTCCTGCCAAGGGCGAGGATGGGGGCAATCGGGGGATGTGGGGACAGGGGTCATAGAGGGACTGGGTGTCATGGTGGGGAGGAAGGGGTGTCACGGTGGGATGGAGGATATCATAGTGGGATGGAGGATATCATAGTGGGATGGGGTGTCGTGACGGGATGGAGGATGTCATGGTGGAGAAAGGGTATTGGGGTTAGAGGGGGTGTTGTGGGGAGGAGGTGTCAGGGCAAGGAGGGGGTGTCGGGGCAGGGAGGTGGTGTCGGGGCAGGTCACTGTGTGCTGCAGGTGCCAATGGCTCTGTCCACAGCCTCCTCCTGAGCCGCTCAGCACTGCTGTCTGAGGTGGCCTCGGCCGAAATGAGCCTCCATGCCATCTACCTGCATGAGGTGTGTGTCCTCTGCCCAGCTGCACATCCCCCTGCATCCCTCCACCCTACCTGTGCCTGTGCAACTCCCGGTGTCCCCCAGCCCTGGCCATACATCTCCAGCTGACCCCTCCCTTGCCCTGCTCTTGCCAGGGGACCCCATGGTTGCTGCCAGGCAGGGTGTGGGGAAACAAGGCACCATGGCTGATGTCACCACAGCCATGTGCCCGCTTCTGCCACCCCTTCAGGGGCAAGGGATGGGCCCTATGCTGGAAGACCCCACCCTGCTACCCCACAGAGGGGCAGCTCATCATTACAGGGGGCTCAGACCACCATGATGAGGGTCTCTGACCAGCAATACAGGGGAGTTTGCTAGCATGGGAGGGGTTCTAACCACCTCTATGGGGCCTCTGACTCCCCAATGGGGGTCTCTGACTGCCCCTTCCACTTCTTCAGCTCCACCAGCAGCAGCAGCAGGGTCCTGGCCCCCAGTCCGTGGGAGTGTGGGTGGCGACAGGGGCACCCAAACCCCCCTCCATGACTGCAGGTGAGCACCATGCTGGGGATGGTCTCAGGGGTCCCAGGGACACATCNGGGGTGGCTCTTATCCCCCACCCCTGTGCCCCAGGCTCGGCTGCCAGGGCCTCGCAGGCTCAGCACCGTGAGATGCCGCTGGGCGGTTGGGCCGAGGAGGAGGAGGAAGAGGAAGAGGAGGAGGAGAAGGAGGAGGAAAAGCAGACAACAGGCTAGCTGGCCTCGGCTTCTGTGGGTGAGGGCATGGCATGGCCAGGCAGTCATTGCCTGGGGAGGTTTGGTGGTCACCACAGCTAGGGTCCAGTGATAGCTGGCTGGCACATGTGTCAGTGACCCCACTGCTGGTGACCCCACTGCTGGTGACCCTGCTGACGGACCTGTTTCCCCCACAGGGTCCTGGATGTGCCAAGAGCTCCAGTTGCGGTGCCAGCAGAGCTGCCAGGAGGTGCTGGCTGGCACCCGGTGCAGCCAGGGGCTCGCTGCTGCCCAGGGTTGTGGCGTGGGGTGGTGGTGCTGGCCGTGCCCGTGTGGGCACCCTGCTCAAGCACGTGGCTTTGCTGGTGGCCCTGCTGTGGGGCCAGGGGTGCTGCCGGGGGCAGCCAGCCCCCAAGGTGCTGTACTTCTGGGGGGGCACAGGGTGCCTGGGGCCGGTGCTGTCCCTGTGCCCCACCGTGGTGTCCTGCTGCGGGCACCAGCTGCACCGAGCTGCTGTGGGGAATAAAGGTTTACAGAGAGGATGTGCCAGCAGTGAGCGTGTGCCGGGGCTGCGAGGGGAGGGGGCTGCACTGGGAGGGTGTGCCAGTGGATGCCAGGGGGTTTGTGGGTGATGCCATGGCAGGTGTGCCAGGGGATGCTGGGAGCATTTGGGGAGTGACCCTGGGGTATGTGGGCAGGTGACAGTAGTGGTGCCAGGGCAGTGTTGCTCTTGGGTTAGAGCCCTGGGGATCCCCATCCCACCCACCCACTGTTTCCAGTCTGTGGCCACATGGCCCAACTGCAGAGCCCACCCACACCCACTGCACCGTTCCTGGCTGTGCATGGTGCCAGCAGTGCCAAGGCAAAGCACCAGCACCAGGGTTATCAAAACTAAAGCTTTACTGGGGAGGTGCTGGTGCCAGCAGCAGGGTGGGGGGAGCAGCCCCAAGGACCCCTTTGGCACCATGGCCAGTGCTCAGGGTGCTGGGTCTGGCTGCCTTCTCTCCTGTGTGGAGAAGGACTGGCTGCGGATGCGGAAGGCCACCTCCTGCGTGCGGAAGGTGAGGCCAAAGATGTCCTCATGGTAGCGGTTCTTGTCCTGGGCAGAGGAGCAGGTGTCAGGGTGCGGTGCCAGCTACAGTGCCACCACTGCCCATCCCTGTGTCCCTTACCCTCAGCTCGCTGATGAAGTCACCAGCCTGGCCCAGCGTCATGCCAGCCTCCTGTGCCAGGATGTGCTGCACTGTCTGCAGCACCTCGGTGGCCATGGTGACGTCCCCACAGACATACATGTGCCCCGCGCTCTGGCACAGCACGCGGTGCACCTCTGCCGCCAGCTGCGTCCTCAGCACATCCTGCACGTATGTCTGGGGACACCGCAACAGGCAGGCAGTGACACCTGGCACATGGCCCCCACCTTGACACTTGGTGCCTTGCCCCCATCCTCATCTATGTCCCCATCCCACCCTTGCTGCCATCCTTGTCCCTGTGTCCCCACCCTACCTAAGTCCCTCCACTTCTGTCCCCACCCTGTCATGGCCCCTACCTCCAGCTCTGCCCCTGTCTCCATACCTGTCCTCACCCCTGTCCCCATTCTGTCCTTGTCACTGTTGCTATCCCTGTCCCCATCCCCACCCTATCCCCATCTCCGTCTGGTCCCTGCATCCCCATCTTCTACCTGTCTCCAGCCCAATCCTGTCCCTGTCCCCATCCCTGTCCCACCTTAGGTGTCCCGGGCTGGCGGGAGAAGGCGACAAGGACCTGGCTGAGGGCTCCCTGCTGCTGTGCCTCCTCCATCTCCTCCTGGTAGATGTGATCCAGTGCAGCTGCACGGCACCCAAACACCAGCACCATGCTGCCCAGTGGGCCACCTGCGGGCAACAGCCACTGTGCCTGGCCCTGGGTCCCTATGTCCCCACATCCCCAGACTCTGCCTCACTGCTCCCTAGTGTCCTGCAGTTCTCCCATGTCCCCACATCCTGCCAACTCCACATCCCCACACCCTCATGCCACACATCCCTGTGTCCCTCCATCCCCATGCCACTCTGAACTTGTGTCCCCATATCCCCATCCTCCATCCCCTCCTCATGTTCCTAACTCTGTGCTCCACATCCTTGCATCCCCGTGTCCCTGTACCACCATATCCTCCCATCCGTGTCCCCAGCTCTCAACCTTCCATTCCCAAGTTGACCCATCCCTGTGCCCCACGATCCTTATGCAGCATCCCCGTGCCACCATGTCCTTGTGTCTCTATACTCCTAGCCTCTACTTTTCACCGGTCCCATGTCCTCAGCTTCATGTCGCTGTGTCCCTACCCCTGTCCCCGATCCCTGTCCCATTTCCCTCTGTCCTCATGTCCCACTGTCCCCCCAAGCCCTATGTTTCATCCCCATTTCTGTGTACCCCTGTCCCACCATCACTGTATTCTCCTCCCTGTCCCCCTGTGTATCCCTTTCCCACCATTGCTGTACTCCCCTCCCTGTCCCCCATTCCAATCCCCCTGTTCCCCACCCCAGCCCCCCTGTTCCCCCTGTCCCCACCTCCTGCCCTCAGCAGGTGCAGCCGGTGCTGCCAGAAGCTGCGGAAGGGAGCGATGCCAGTGCCAGGTCCCACCAGGATGCAGGGGGTCTCAGGGCTGGCCGGTAGCCGGAACGAGGGGGCCCTAACGATATCGGGCACCAGGTCACCGGGACAGGAGGGGACATGGGACCAGCAGGGCACCAGGTCATGGGGTCATGGAACAGGTGGGGACATAGGACAAGTGGGGCACTGGGACACTGGGATGGACAGGGCACTAGGACTGGCAGGTACCCAGGACTGGCATGTCACCAGGCACCAAGACAGATTGGCACCAGGGCACTGGGGCAGTGGGACAGGCAGGTCACTGGGCACCAGAACTAGCAGGGACCTGGGACAAGTGTGTCTGTCACCAGGGACCAGGTCAGGCAGGGGTGTGCAGGCAGAATGAGTTCAGGTAGGATTCAGGCAGAAGGGTTTCAAACAGGGGAATGCAGGCAGGCAGGGTTCACATGGAGGTTAAGACGGGTGTGCAGGCAGGAGGGGTTCAGGAAGAGGGGGATACAGGGAGATGCAGGGGTTGTCCCTTACCCTCGGATGAAGGCTGGCACTGTGTCTCCAGGCTGCAGTCGTGCCAGCCATGTGGAGCAGACACCGTAGTGCAAGGGCCCCTGTCCATCTGTGGGGAATGGGGCTGGGGGGGCTGCAGCAGGCAGACACCCCCCACTCCCCCCACACCCAAGCGATAATCCCCCCACCAGTCAGCTCCCCTGGGCAGGGCTGGGGACAGGGAACATGGGGGACCTGGGATGGGACATTGGGGATGGGGTGGAGGTGGGGGCTGGTGCCTAAGTGGTTGGGGCGGGGAGAACATCTGTCGGGACTCCACCAGGTCTAATGGAAATGCCTGGGCACAGCGTGATGGTGCTGGGGTGGGGGGACACTGGAGGGTCCCTGGGGACCAGGGGGATGCTCTTGAGACCCTGGCGATGCCCTGGGGGCCTCTGAGATGCACTGAGGACTTTGGAGATGCCCCGGGGGACCTGGAGATGCTTTGGGGATGCCCTGGGGCCCCTCCCTCACCCCTGTCCCCACTCACTTTCGCTGTGGTATGTGACAACGGCGACGGTGAGGTGGATCTCACCGGGGCTGGGTCCTGGTGCAGAGCTGATGGAGTAGTAGCGAGGCTGGAGCAGGGGCAGCTGGGTGAGCAGCAGGGCCGGGGGCAGCCCCACCGAGGGGAACTCCTCCAACACCTCCAGCAGCGTCGGGCACCGGAACCACTTCCACTCCTCGTAGAGCCGAGCATCCTGCAAGGGACTCGCTGGGACACGGCCACCGCCCGGCACCCGGCCAGGGAGGGGCCAGCACCCCAGAACCTCAGCATCCTAGCATCTCAGCCCCCCAGCATCCCAGCTAGGGCCTCAACACCCACCCTCCAGCCCCTCTCCTGGGCGTCGCAGCCCCCCCCCGCCCCTCTCCCCGCTGTACCCCCGTCCCTCTCCCCACCTGTCCCAGCTGCTGCAGCCGCTGCCGCTCCTGGGGGTCGCTCGCCAAGGTGGCCAGGACCTGGAGGAACTGAGGGGTCGGGGGGGCTGCCACGTCCAGGAAGAAGGTGAGAGCCTGGGCCAGGGTGCAGGGAGGGAGGCGGCTCTGAGGCACCCAGGGCTCCCCGGGGGGGCACTCGCCTGCGCCCAGGGGGTGGGATGGCATGAGGTGGGGACCAGAGGCTCAGCCCCAGCCCCTTCCTCTCCTCCTTCTCCTGCCCCATTCCTTCCCCTTATTCTTCCGCTTTCCCTTCCCCATTTCCTTGCCCCTTCTCCTTCCTTTCCTCTTCCTCTTCTCCTGACTGTTCCCTAGACCCGTCCCCTTCCCCATTCTCATTCCCTTCCTCTTCCCCTGTTTCATTCCCATTCCCTGTCCCATTCCTATTCCCTTCCTCTTACCCTGCCCCAGCCCTTTCCTCTTTCCCATTCCCATTACATTCCCCTTGCCCCAGCCCCTTCCTCTTCCTCATTCCCTTCCCCTTCCCTAGCCCCTTTCTTTTCCCCTTCTCCTGTCCTTGTCCTTTCCCATTCCCATTTTCCCCTCTCCCCGCCGTTCCCCCGGTACCGGTGGGCTCT